>CM023449.1:306272965-306455465 GCA_013339765.2 Haemaphysalis longicornis | reverse complement strand
CACAGATTGCAGCACACGAATCATTGTTAACAAGTCCCTCACAGAACCCATCAAAGTCAGATCGTCTGTGAAGCAAGGTTGCCCCTTTGCCCCGCTGCTTTTCGCTTTATATCTCGAGCCGTTTTGCGTGCGAGTAATCAAGAACGAAAATGTACGAGGCTTTAAACTACTGACAGCTGAAGTGAAATTGCTTGCGTACGCGGACGACGTGGCTGTTTTGTGATGACAGGGCAAGTCTGTTGGAACTCGTAAGGGTAGCGACCGCATACTGTGACCAAACAGGGTCTGAAATCAACTGGGGCAAATGTCAGGGCTTCTGGCATGGCGCTTGGGACTGTACGCCCGAAAGATTTGCGAACATTGAGTGGTCTGTGGTGCCGGGGAAATACCTGGGAGTCCCGCTGAAACACTATCGTGAGAGCAAGCAATACTGGCTCGATGAAACAGAAAAGATAAAAGAAAAGGCCGCAGCTTGGCAGGGTCGAGATCTTTCGATGTTCGCAAGGGCCGCCGTATGTAATGTGTTTCTCATTGCAAAAGTCTGGTATGTGTTAACTTTTTTATGTATGCCCAGAATGTGCCTACAAAAGATGAACCGTGTGTTTGCCGTATTTATTTGGAACTCGAGTTGGGAGAGAGTTAGCCGTACTAACTGTTTTCGCCGTGTGAAAGACGGAGGGCTCGGTCTCTCCCATTTGTTTCTACGGCAATTAGTGTCTCGTTTTTGTTTTGTCAGAGACCAAAGTAACGACTTTCTGAAAACCGTTATACAAGTGAGATTAATGAATTTCATTCCGAATTTTATAGTGTCTTTTGTTGGCGGCCCCCGACAAGGGCTTAATGGATACCTCAAGGAAGTGACAATGGCATTCCTAATGCTACAAAGCCGATTTTTCGTTTGAATATTTATCCGCAATTACAAAGAAAAATTGTACAGAGACTTAGTCGACACAATGCTACCGGTACCCCTTTACAGAACCATGTATTCCCAAGCACCAGGGCAGGACGTTCTTAAGGCGGGTTAAGAGAATGCCAGTAAGATCCACTGTTAAGACCTTCTTCTTTAAACCTCCACACTAATACATAACCGGTAAATGCATGGTTGCAAGAAAAGTGCTTTTTCGTTCCTTGGACAATTAACTGTTCTGTATGTAAAAACCAGAAACCATTGAACACGTTTTTTTTGGATTGTTTTGGACCCAATATCTTTTGGGACGTGCTGCAAAGAACACTCAAAAAAGAACTACCGTTAACGCCGCACGCAATAAAGTATTTTGCCCGTCGTAAACGACGGAGGAATTCCTTTATGACATGTTCATGCTGTTAGGCCTTCACAGCCTATGGAAGACTAGGATGGGTGTACGCCATGCTGATCTAAATGCCCGGCCGGTACGCGAGAACTTCATTGAAAGTATGGCGCAAATGAGAGAGCTATATAGTACACAGAGCCATCCGCCGGACTGGGTGGCGTTGTAGAATGACCTTGCTTCTTTGAAAAGATTTTAAGTGCAATGCACTTCTTAAGCGACCCTGAACCTGCGTCCACCGGCGATGTCCGCATCACATACCCACGTGGGGGATTGGCCAGGAATCTCCTCGTCTTCCTTGGCAACGGGGGGAGATGGGCGCGCGCTGCCTGGCCGCTGACATGGCACATACCCACGTGGGGGATTGGCCAGGAATCGGGCGTGAGAAGGGCTAATGCACCCGCTTAAAGGAGTACTGACACGAAATTTCAAAGCTGAGATCCTCTCTAGCAATCAAGTACAACAACACAAATAGGTGTCTGTGAATAAATGCATCTTTCTTTCTTTGTAGTTGTGTGTGTGTGTGTGATCTCTCTTTCGCGAACATTACCGAACCGCGCAAATTCAACTCGTGCATTCGCACTTTCACATTCTTCCCCTCGGGGAAATGCGGGGAATTTTTTTAGTGTGACAATCGTCAGCCGGGTTTCAGCTGGCGACTTTTAACCAGTGTATGTGCCTTTTGTTTGTGTATGTCTAAACAGGCATTTAATATAAAAAAAGGCTTTGTGGCGCAGTGGGAAGAGCACCATGTACTTTGCGTTCCGCCCGCAGGGTCGTGGGATCGAAACCAGGCGCCGATAAGTATTATTTTTTTATATAGTGTAGGGGGAGGGGTGCGGACCTGTTGTTGAGAGCGAGGAGGGTAGCGTGATGCGGGAGAGGAGGAGTGGGGGAGAGGGCGCACCTGCGCGCTGAGCTGTTGCGGACGGACGGCGGACGCTACATGTGAGTTAAAGAAATGCTCTGCATTTAAAACGGAGAGGAGCGTATTTTGAAGTAGTAGTAGTAGTAATAGTAGTGCCACTTTATTTTACATTTGGTTCAGGGTAGAGGGGTGGCGGAGGCCCAAAGGGCCCCCGCGACGTCCAGGGCTCTGTCCGTGACAGTTTCTTGCGTTGCGAAGTCAGAGCTCCCCAGAGCCTGCTCCCATTTCGAAGGGTGACACAGCGGAAGCTAGCTATCCTGATGTGCTAGCTTGGGGCTACACCACCGCGCGACACAAGCGCAGACAACGAAACAATTCGGCATGTGAGCTTTGTGATTCCCATTTATACCGATTTAAACGAGTTAGTTTAGTAAATTTGAGAATTGCGATAAAGCTGAGGAAACTTTTATAATCGCTATTTATCAGAAGCAGTTGCCCCTTTGGCGTTTTGTAATACCTGTTAAAACAGCCGAATCGGTATTCACCAATTTAGAAAACACAGTACCATTCGTGGCAAGCAGTGCGTTTCTCCAGCGGCCAGATGTCTGTATGTGGTCTCTATATTTTGTTTTACCGCCCTGGAAACCAATCCTTAACGTATCTTTGTCGTACGACCATATAATTCCGTCGGGTCCGGGTTACCCAGGAGGTTCTCTCGAACAAGTTAATCAAGTCGTGCGAAGGAAGTGCGCAATGGACACGAAGCTGCGCCAAAGCAGGCCCAAAACAACCTTCGCTAAAGCAGACGACAAAGTAAGTTTGAGAACCACGAGAAAGCTGAGGGAACTTTTACAATTGCTAGTTATCAGAACCAGTTGCTCTCTCGCCTTTCGTAATACATCTTAAAATACAACCGAATCGGTATTCCTCAATTTAGAAAACGGAGCGCCATTCGTGGCAAGCAGTGCGCAAAAGATAGTGTTTCTCTGGCGGCCAGATGTCTGCATTTGGTTTGTACATTTTGCTTTCCCGCCCTGCAAACCAATCTTTAACGTATGTTTGCTGTACGACCACTTAATTCCGTCGGGTCCGGGTTACCCAGGAAGTGCTGTCGAACAAGTTAATCATGCCGTGCGAAGGCAGCGCGCAATGGACGCGAAGGTGCTCCAAAACAGGCCCAAAGCAACCGTCGCTAAAGCAGATGTCAAAGCCTACTGGCGACGCCGCCGCCGGCGAGCAGGCACTTCCTCGCGGGGAATCCTGGGTACATTTGCCGCGCCATCTACAGTGTGCTCCGTGACCGCCTGCGCCGCGTTGGGAGTTTGTTGTCCCGCACGCCCCAAAAGAACCGTTGGCTGGTAGAGCTAGAAAGCTTTGCTTTAAAATGCACTGATGATTACTATACTCCCCAAGGCGAAATTTGTGCGTTATCGGTCACAGCCCATATCTGCTGCGTCTCAGGAAGTGATCGCATGATCAGCGAACACACGGCGGCGCGCGCTACTGTGGTGTTCATAGCACCATCTAGCTAGAGCGCCGCAGCCGCGGGAGACCATGTTGTTGCAAATAGTGTGTGAGCTTCCCGCGCACATGTCACGCGGTTCGGATGGGCCACGCACGGCGTAGTAGTGTCTGCCGAAAGTGTGAGAGGGAGGCAGTGAGAGAGATGGCGTCATAGCACCACGTGGCGCCCTCCCCCTGACATTTTCTCCAGACGTTGCGAGGAATATCTCGTGCGGGCTCAGCATACGGCCCTCCCCCGCACCGTTTCACTACATTTTCCTCCGCCATTTTAGATGCTAAGCATCTCATGGTCGGGGCTATGTCCCTCCCTTGTCGTTTGTTGTTGCGCCGTCCACACCCCCACTGCGCATGCTCGTATTGCTCAACGCCCGGTCCCTTCTATGGCTCCTGGAGCGACAGTGTTGCCGGTGTCTTCCTGCGCCGGCACGAGACGAGAACGCTTCCCTTTTAAGGGCTCCTGGAGCGACAGTGTTGCCGGTGTCTTCCTGGGCCGGCACGAGACGAGCACGCTTCACGCGCCTTCGACGTTTCATCGTCGTCGGCAGCGGCGTGCGTCGGCGAGTCTCGGCGGGCCGTGACAACGCCTCAGGCGTTGGCCGTGATTACAAGCAGCCCACAACCATCCGGGGAACGTGCATCGACCTCATCTTCAGCAACTTCAGGGTTCATCCACTACAACAGTCCTTGACTTTACATTTCACAGACCATAAGGCGGTCATAATCAAAGCGGAACGCCAGCCACAGCTCGACGTCACCTACGTTGAACATGATAATGATAATGCTTAAAGACAAACTCATACCACGTACAACGTCTCTCTCTCTCTCTCTCTCTAATGCCTTTCCACTCTAACACCCCCCTTTCCAATAAAATTACACCATCTTGCCGTTGGGGAATCCTGAGTAGTATGCGAAACAGCAACGCAATTTCCCATTTCGTAGTTCCGGTAAGTGAAAAGTGTGGTAGTTACCATGGAAATCAAAGGGTAAATATAACGGTAGCTACGTGCCTCAACCCTTCGGCGCTGCTGCCCGTTGAGTAGCATATCGCGGGCAGCGGCGTAAAATGTGCTTAATGTTTTCAGTAGTAGAGCGCACTGGACACTATGGCGACTCTACCCAACCTATCTTAAACGAGAAGCTTCGGATGTAGGAAACGTTAAGTCGCGGCCCGTATAGCCCTCCTTTAGTGCGCTTGGGCAGACCCCGCGGATGCCGGGAATCGTACTTGGGGTCTACCACGTGGAAAGGCGCATAACTTCTCAGAGGATCCTTCCAAGCCGGCAGCTGGAGTTCCCAAACCTAGGTCAAATTCAGCTGCTTTACTATCCTCGTGGGAGAACGGGATTCTAACGGCGTAGTTGAGGTCGTTGACTTCTCTGGCGGCCGCATCGGAGACGATGTTGCCCTTTATATAGTAGAATGACCTGGTAGCCAGTGAAGGCAAATTTCATGTCCTTTCCGCACCGCACGTGCATATTTTATTCATACCAAGAAAAGTTGGTTGGGGCAATCAGGCGAATTATTTATAACTTGCAAGGCTGGCCGGAAATAGGAAAGAATTACCCACCGCCGAGCAGGACTTCCGCTCATGTAAAGGAGTGCTGCTCTGACAGCTGCTATAGCTCAGTGGTGGTGGAAGGTGTTTTGTGGCTGAGCTTCTCTTTAATTGAACATCCCGAAGACGGAATCCATAGGCCAACTTCCGAAGAGGCCGAACTCGCAGATCAATCCGAGTACAGTCGTAGACAAATGAAACGCGAACACGAAAATTTGAACCAGAACACACAAATAGCGTCATTTCTTTCCGTACTAGACAAAACTAAGAGTGACTTAGTTGATTGATTGTTGGGTTTAACGTACCGATGCAACGCAGGCGATGAGATGCGCCGTAGTGGAGGGCTCCGGATTAATTTTGACCACCTGGGGATCTTTAACGTGAGTGAATTAGTTACGAAAACAATGTTGGAAATGTGGCTTTGCCAATGTACCAATAGCGCACCATCGTATAGACCTCAGCGAACAGCATTTTTCAATTTTTAGTGTTCTCGTTCACATTTTCGTATTACATTTGTCCATGACTGTGCAGTCATGAACAAATGCGAAACGGGTCAAGCCAAACGGGTGGCGGTCCCATTACGGGCCGCAATGGCGGTCATGTGTTGGATTCCATGTAGAGTTGGGTGATCGGTGAGGGGTTCGCGCAGCTCTTGAAGGACTTGGTGAGAGGCCAATTGAAAAAAACGCACCTGTCTAGGAAAATGCGATTTCTTTTAATAGTAGGGAAAATGTACAAAGCCGCACGTCTTGTCTGAATGGATGACAAAACGTGGGCGGACGTCACTGGCTCGACTCGGTGGCTGTCCGTTGGGACAAGTGGTAGACGCGGAGCATCTTTTTGACAAGTCCTCCAAACTCCTCCATGTCGACTGCTGTGTCGTAGTTGAAGTAGCTGTTGGAGTCCACGCGGTAGGCGTTGATGTCTGGCAGGTAGATGTGTAGTTTGTTTTCTTCCTGCGAAAGTTGGAAGAGCACATTGTGGGCGCGCACTAGGTGAAATGCAGTAAACCCTCCTGGTTAAATAGCTGTACGCATGGTTTAGACATGCAATAGCCTAGGCAGCGGTGCATGCAGTGCAGCATCCCCGCTTTGTATTACATCTCGCAATTCTGCATGACATGCCATTTATTAGACATTTCAGATGCAAATAGTTCAGAGGCTTCAAACGGTATACTAAGAGGCAGACGCAAGTGATATGGGCTGCTGAATTCGTTGCTTCAACCACTTTTTCAGTGGTGACTGCAGTACAGAAATACTTTGGACTTCTTTTTATGCGGTCAAGATTGTGGAAAAAGATGGAGTAGGTTCACTTGAAAAGAGATGATGAGCGATGCCAATACAATGTCGCTACTGCAGCTTTGTTAAGGGCGTTCATACATTCGTACTATCAGTGTTTTTGTATCGTGCCCAGTGGGAAAAGGACGCGGCAAGAAGGAGACAAGGCGGAGAGCCGCTTCATTAAGGTAACAGTGAACAATAAAAATAAATGCCGTCAAACTCAGTGTGAAAGCTGTCGGAAGTGCAGAGCAGTGATACCCAATTCAAATTCCCCGCCTTCGCAGTGCTCGCGCGCCCCCGGCCTGAAACTGCGCCAGCGGGAGTAATCTTCCTTTTGTGCTTGCTTTTCCTCCCGCACGTGCCGGCGTTGCACTGCCACTATTTTTCGCTTACTATCGTAAAAACCAACCCAACGAGTGTTCCCAACTAAATGAACGCAGGCCCTGCCGGTTAATGACTCATATTTTGCCTCAAATGTACCTGCAGTTTTTTTGCGCTAAACAGCGGGGAGATGTATGACCAGCGCCAGCGGTTCACGAGTTTATAGCGCTTATGAATATAAAAACCGCTTGGCTTTCGAAGCCTCTGGGTTACGCCGCGACGACAGCGGCTACGACGGAATGCCGTGTGGCTCTACTTGGGTCCAGCAAGCGAGCTGGAGCTACGACGACAAGGCGAGCCCCTAAAGTGCTCTGCAGTTTAAAAAGAGCGGTTATTGGCTGTCATGGGTATTTACATGGTTTTAAGTTATTGTCATTACACCTTTTCAAATGCACCGAAGAAAGCGAAGTCACTGCTTGCACTTCAAATTTCCTGATGGGACGCTCACATGGCAGGTTGGATTGGATTGACCGTGCATCCTTGTTAGTGGTACGTGAACGAGACCGGGGACCAATTTCCATTTGCTATCTGCGGCAGTCAGAAAGAATTGTGTTCTCTGTGCGTCTTAATGCGAACCAAGCGAGCAGCGATCACGTTCCGTAGTCCTCCGCAACGGTTACCTGCCCGTGCACTCCTGTTGACTTTCTGCTACAAAACCTCCTTTCCAGTGAGTGCAAACGTACCCCTACGCTGACGAATACGCAGTCGATGTTGATGCCCCCGAGCGCGTAGTTCTGGGAGTGCAGCTCGCAGAGCACCTCGCAGACGCCCACGGCAATCTGCAGCATTTGGTGGGGTGTCACGCGGGGTTCCGAGCGCAGGAACTGCATGAGGGGCACGTAGCCATGCGGGGCGCGGAACGGGTACGCCGCCCTGTCGTGGTCCCGCCGGGCAGCACCGTTGCTCGCATCTGCACCCGCAAAGAGAAGTACAGCAGCGTATATATCCGTTACCGAGGGGCCAGTGGACCTGCTGGCCCCGCGGCTATAGGGATGGAATATGCGAGGACCTGACGTTAGGCCATACGCCTGAACAGCGCCAAACGGCGCTGTAAGGCCCAAGCCTGCTGTACAATGCATAAGTTTGACATTACGTTTAATGTTAAGTTTAACGTTAGGGCAACGAACGCTACGCCTAAACATAGGCCTAACAAGGGTAATTGGCTAAGACTCTTAGTCATAAGGGACAGCAGGAGGAGAACTTACATGACCTTTGAAACTCGAATCAAGCTCGCCGAAAATGGCACATACCCGCACATGTGTATTGGACGACGATTTATAAAACGGAAATCGACTTTACCATTCCATTCCGTGAGGAAGTTCAACCTATCGGGCGACGATTTATAAACCGGGAAATCAACTTGATAATTATTCCGCGAGGAAGTTCAACCAAACAAACATCTAAAGAATCAATCAACGAACTACCTATGCATGGCGCAAGCGCTTGGAGGACCTACCACAGTAAATATGAGCGAGATTACCGTCACACCCACCAAAGTAAGAGGTAACCCATGCGTGTTGGCCAGTTCGCAAAGCATTCTTAGAAAGGAAGTTGTTTTCTGTTTCTTTTCTATCGAAATGGCTCTGCCTTGTTTATGTTAGTGCCAACCGCCCATACTCACGGGCACCTACTTTACTGAGATCGCAGATATGTACACATCCGTGTTGTGCCATAAAGTATAGTCCTGCGGGGCCAGACGCACTCACGGGCGAGCGCTTTGCTGATGGAGAGCGAGTGCTTCTTGCGGGCGAGCCCAACTCGCAGCAAGAACATGCGGAAGCGGAGCGATGCGATGGTGTAGATGAGCGGGTTGGCCGCCGAGTTGGCTGGCAGCACGAACACGGCGGTCCACGCGTACGCCTCGCCTGCAAGGCAGTGAAGCGCGTGCATTAGCAAAGATACTACGCACAGCGGTGAACAGGCTTGCGAAATTTGAAGAGTAGCAAAAAAAAAAAAAAAAAAGTGCGGGCCAATCCACCCTGTGAAGGTGGTTGGAAAGCGAAGCTTTCTTCTTCGTGTATTGAATGATTTGTGCAATTATATATCTATAGTGTACTCCATATAAATTACAAAGTTATGTTAATCTGTATGCATGTATTTGAAGGTAATCTATATGTATTGAGCTATTATACATCCGTTGTGTTCATTTTCTTTGTGTATGGTTGTACGCAAGACGTGGTTATTTGTAGTGGGCTCACATTTCCTTCGGGTCCTGTATTAAGTGATTTATCTGTTCAGTACATTTTTTTTCCTTTTTTTTTCTTCTCTTGTTGTTGTTGTTATTGTTGTCTGTTTTTTTTTTTTTTTCGATGGCGCAATGGATGCCATGTTTCTAAGTGGCTTTTTTTTATGTACTGAGAACACCGTTGTACGCTGGCGCCAAAACGGAGGCCCGCAGCTCCGTCAAGCTATCTCGAGATGGCTTTTTCGCCGGCTCCGGCATTGTGTACTATGTACCTGTACATGATGTCAA
Source organism: Haemaphysalis longicornis (assembly GCA_013339765.2). Classification (NCBI taxonomy): domain Eukaryota; kingdom Metazoa; phylum Arthropoda; class Arachnida; order Ixodida; family Ixodidae; genus Haemaphysalis; species Haemaphysalis longicornis. The sequence goes on along the minus strand of CM023449.1, from coordinate 306,446,077 downwards.
TAAAGTCACATCAGTGCTTCACATCACCACCTCCCACGGGTGACTACGGCTCGCTTGCGTTAATCACACGTTACACTGTATCTGTAACACATTCTTTAACGGTGTGATATACACTCAGACTTAGCGTTTTCACCGCAGTTATATTCTTCGTGAACGTTAGGTCAGTGCACGTTCCACGGATGCTGGTCGGTTGTGTGGTATCGGTGTTGCACACGAGTCCAAAGTCTTCGAGGACGAAATGGCCGAACCACTGGCGCGCACGGCCGCTACACGTGCCGTGTAGCGCCGTGGAGCGCACAGAGGCGCAAGAGGTCGAGTGACGCTATCACGTGGCATTCAGCGAGAACGCAGGGGGTAAACCCGCAGCTGTGCTTGGTGAGTACACCATCTGTCTCCCCCGTCTCCGCGTGCGCTCGTAGCTCAATCGGTAAGACAACGGGCTCTCTCTCTCTCTCAGTTTCTCTATTTGGTCCACGTTTGATTCCTGCCGGTGCCAGTAATTTGTTTATTTGTTCACGGAGTTTTCTGTGACGCCGACGGTTCGCGACAGAACCCTTGACTGGTAAAGGTACAAAGCTTCGCTTTAAACACAGAAAAGCAGATATACACCATCCGGAATTTTTGTAGAGATGATTATACTTTACATTGCTGTAAAAGTGAATAATGATATCATAGAGATTATCTGCAAGCTGTACGCAAAGCATCTCAACTTTAACGATGTGGCTAGCTGTCAGCACCGTTACGCAGAAGACGCCGATCCTCACGAGAAAGCACTTTTCTCAATGTTTCAACGAACGCAGTAAGATTTAGTTTTCGTAAAATTGAGTTTATGCCAGAAGCAAAGATTACTCGACCGCGTGATCCCGGTTATGTCTGCCGGGGATTGAGCTTTGAAACAAATTACGGTCTTCAGGCCCCGAAATAACTGACGCTTTCAATAGCTGTTTACTTTCAGAGCTGTTGGGCACTCATGTAGACTGTCCGCACAAACTTTAGTGCTTCCTGATTATTCTGATTCAACTTTAGATTTTTAACATAAAAATATGATGGGAGCGTGGACAGAAAAACGGGTCCGCTTTGTATGGTGTGAAGCAGTGGGTTTATAAGGTAATTGTGCAGACAGCCGATTTCGCCTGTATGACATGTGCGTTGAGCGTCTTAATTGACACGGCCTGAAGCGGCAAAATCTACAGGAATACTGTATTCTCTCAACTTTAAGTCCCCTTCTCCTGTGTTAGCAAAGATATAGTTTCGAACAAGTTATCACCTTCAATGTAAGCGCCTCGAATCCAAGCCTTCTCTCCACGTTATGCAGCAAGCGCTGCCATTGCTATTTTCTGAACCAATAGTTCTCAACCACGAGTGCGCCGGGGATTCCTTTCGGGTGTGCAAGGGGTATGGCGGACCCTACTATGGAGAACGCTGAAACGCGTCGCATTGTCGAACGATTTCCTTGTTTATATGTCTGGCTTTTCGGCACAGCTGGAGTGTTGTGTTAAAAAGCCTATGCTAAAATGTACGCTGTGTGGAGAGGTCAATCAAATTTAGGTGTCATGCGGCAAAGCCACCTTTTTTTTTTCGCATTGCTGGCAGAGGTTGCCAAGGGAGAAGGAAAAAAAAGGGTGGGGGGGGGGGGGGATAGAGTTTCTACCAGAACTGCCCTCCCAAACCACTGAGGTTAGTTCGCAGAACTCCCCCTGAGAACCAGTTCTCTAAAAGTTGTACAACTCCCGACAGAATTTGCAGCAGTCATGGCGTGTGGAAAGCACCGTTGAAATCGGTCTACTTGGCGCGCTTCCTGCGACAACAGCAGCCCTTGTTGCGTGTTCAGCTCGACGGGAGCGTTACCGGGTATGCGGACTCCGGACATGGCCATGAGCCCCATGACGATCATGGGGAACCAGCAGAGTGAGTTGGTGAAGATGATGAGCGCCATCTGGCGGCCGACCAGGCTGTCCGCCTGGGGCGGGCGCGCCGCGTGACGCTTGACAGCCGTCTTGGAGCGCCGGATGCTGAGGTACATGTAGCCGTAGGCGGCAACGATGCTGGCGAAGGCGAAGAAGTTTATGCAGAAGAACACCGCCACCGAGTACTCCCAGCCGGACGGCTTCTGGTTTGTGATGTGCAGCGCCAGGCAGACACCGGAACGCGCGTAGAACTCGCCCTGCGAAGCGGGAAAAGAAAAAAAAGTTCCAGATATGACTAAGCTTTACTTGCCAATTGTACGGTCGCTAGCACTGATATAAAAATATCACAACATGAGATTACCCCGCTATGCCTGCTGCATCCTAAGCACTTGCTGCAGAAAGTGGTGCGCTGTCAGAAATGTCAAGGAATGATGCTAGACGAGGCCAAATCTCGAAAACGTCGAAAATATGTATTCGCGAATCAGGCTGTAACAGTCGCATGCCTTTTTAATGCCCATAAACTGGGAAATTGAGCACGATTCCAAATACACTCCAGGGTCGCCACAGGAGGCAATGCGATTTACGTCGAGGCGAGGTCATGGGCTGAGTGAGATTGAAGTGTCGTCAACAAAAACTGGTTTCAGTTGAGGTAACCGACCCGGAGGTCATTTTTCAAACTTTGAACGCATCAATTTTAAGGCGCCACATCAACAACTCGACGAGTATACTGGAAGTAGGGCTGGATGACCAAGGGCAGTGCGGCGATGGCGACGGCCGTGGCCCAGGCCGCGGCAATGAGCTGGTAGGTTCGCTTGAGGCCGAAGCGGACCATGGAGAAGGGGAAGGAGATACAGATGAGCCGGTCGGCCGTGATGAGGACCAGGGTGAAGATGGAGCTCTCGCTGGACACGGTCGACAGGAAGCCGCACAGCTTGCAGAGGGGCGCTGGCGCGCCACACGTCCGAGTTCTGGATGTAGCGGCCCGCGGTAGTAGATGTCAACGCTGGCGATCACGATCAGGTAGACGCCCATGAGTAGGTCGGCGCAGCCGAGCGAGAGGATCAGGGTCGAGCTGACCGGGTTGCAGTTCTTGGTCTTGAGGCGCCACGCGATGACGAACAGGTTGCCCAGCAGCGCCACCACGCCCAGCACCCAGAGGAAGGAGCGCTGCACGGGGCTGCTCATGAGGTCCTCGCACGACGAGATCTCGTCCGCCGGAGGGAGGCAGTAGTCGAACGACACCTGCGGCGACGCCAGGCAGCAGAACTTGAACGAGTCGCTGAACCTGCGCGCCGCCCATGGCGTATATAGTATATTCAGCTCTGTGTGCATGCATTCGACGACTCTGTGTATACGCGCCGCGATTTACAGGCAGTGCGGAGTTGAACGAGATAATATGCTCTCTGGCTGTACACCAGCGCAGAGACGGGATGACGCTATGAGGGCTGTTTACAGCTTCTAGCTGTCATCTCACTATGTTCGGTTATTTCTGAGTGCATGTACTATCGGCGTCAGATGAAACGCGAACACGAAAGTATGAACCAGAACGTGCAAAATTGGAAAATGCTGTTCGTAGAGTACATATAATGGCACGCTATTGGCATGTTTGGAAATCCACTTTTCCAAACTTTGTTTTTGTAACTAAGCCACGCGTCATTTTGGCTTGCATGGAAAGAAATCGCGCTATTTGTGTGTTGAAGTTCATATTTTCGTGTTCGCGTTTCATTTGACGCCGATAGTACATCAGAAGCTAAGGAGCTTTTTAACACGAAAGTGTTTTATGGCTGAACACACAAAGATTTGACTGACGTCATGTCCGTCACGGAAGTGACGCCAGTACAACGAAACAAGCGGCCTGTGAAGGGTGCACCCCTGCACACAGGGTGTTCTTGCTGGGGAAGCAACCTTTAGTACTAAAGAGTAAGATGGCATGTCATCACCCCGCTACAAAGGGGAAACCAATAGCGATCATCATCATCATCAGTACGTTATACTTAGAGTTGTTAGTTTTCGGGTTGATATTTTAACACAAAAGTATTTTATGCCGGGATGCACCAAGATTTTACTGACGTCATATCCGTCACGGAAATGACGCCAGTATACCTTTGCCGAAGCGACCCGCCAGCAGGACATCGCTCGCCAAGCACACCCACAAGACAGCCACCGACCAGCAAATCATGCTCATTTCGCTGCAGATTTCACTGCACATTTCACTTTCGTGTTTTTAACGATTTCTATGACAGAGTAATCAACCACAGTTTTTTATCTGATCTTTCTGTCCCCGCGTTCACCATGCATGCTGATCGTCTACGCATCTGTCCGGTGGGCCGACATTCCGCAACGCGCATTCGGCGTGAGCTGTTCGGTCATTTTTCCGAACGTGACCTTTGCTGTCTTCTATGCATAATGCAACTAACTTGCGAGTGCGGATTGAAAAAAACATTGTAGAATGCGCCTCGATTCCAATAAAATGAATGTGTAGTCAAGAAAAGAAAGCGCGAAGGCGACGATGCAACTTTAATTCAATATATTTAGAGAATAGTAGAAGTTTGAGAACGTACGATACTAGTTTAAGAATCGGCGGCCAAGTATGCCCTTCTTTTTAGGGCGCTACAATCTTGACCGAGCAATGAGCAAGCACTATTTTCAAGCTGTGCAGCTTGTTCTGTAGGAAGCATGCAATATTTCTTGCGACGCGACATGCGAAAATGTCACAAAAAGAGCTTCACTTACAGGGACTCCAGAGACTGGAGACCGTGAAACATCTCGTGCGAAAAGTGCTGGATGTCGTTGCCTTGTATGTCCCTTAAAAAACAAAACAAAATACAAACAATGATCGACTCCATGCCCTATACTCGTATAATTGGACAGAAGCTGTTCACATACCAATAAAATGATCTTAAATGAATTACAAATGTGCGTACAATTTCAATTTGACAGTATTCTTTTGACGATCATACTGACAGAAGAGCTGTCTTAACCAAGCACAAGAAACAAAACACGATTGTTTATAGCTTACAATTTAGCATTTTTCGGGTCAATTAGCTCAATGAAACCTGGACGGAAGTCAGTTTTATTCTAGTAGAGAAACATGGGCTGTCCGTTCCAGAGTGCTTTTGTGATACGGCTGGAACGGCTTGGGAGCGGCCGGCTTTATATTATTAACGTTTAAAGAATTTACGTTGGCACGGCGTCTACTCAGCTGGCATACCGAAAACGCGTCCACAAAAACTTTACCCGGCATTGCCATTGACAGCGACGCTTTCTGTAGCGCGTGCATCAGAAATAAAACACAAGAAAGCGCATGCCTCAGAACTAATATTAACCTAAAGAAAATAAGCGCGCCCATTCGTTGTGACCTGTTATCTAGCGCATGCATCAGAAATAATAAAAATGAAAAAAAGCACGCGATCACCAACATAGCATTTCGCCCGGAGTCTCAGCTGGCCTTTAGCTTCTGCGGAGGGCAGCGACATGTTTCTGTAACTAGTAGCTACAATGATTCTCATGTCGAGGTTGTAGGCTTAGCGCCGACATCGACAGAGGACTCGTCAACGAATCTAGCCTGCAAGAGAAAGGTTTTCGTGCTCTGATCTCGTAAGAATGTGCTCCAGGATCCTCTGGAACTTTTTTGTACTAAAACAGAGGACTGATAGTAATTTCATAGTACCTGCCGAGATAAAACTTCTCACATTTGTGTAGTCGTTTCAGTAGTCCAACGTCATGCAATTTGTTTCGGGATAGTTTCAATCAATCAATCAATCAATCAATCAATCAATCAATCAATCAATCAATCAATCAATCAATCAATCAATCAATCAATCAATCAATCAATCAATCAATCAATCAATCAATCAATCAATCAATCAATCAATCAATCAATCAATCAATCAATCAATCAATCAATCAAACTTTATTTTCTGTGGAAAGAAAGAGTTATAGCCGTTTTCCGTAACATGTATACTCCTCCCGTACACAACCATGCATTGACTGCAGGCGGGAATTCGCAATTGTTTACAACTCCGCGATGAACTAAGCACGACAGGTAAATGAAGCTCTTTGTAATGGTAGAGCCAGTTTTAGCGGTCAACTGCACTGATTTTTTTTCTCAAGAGATCTGCATTAGACTGAGAGCTACAGAGCCTCGCTACAGAGCTACAGAGAAAGTTGACTTTTTCACAAAGTGTATTCTGCTGACGGACCTCAAAACGAAGGCGTTCCGAGGAGTGAGCACTATATACAGCTCTGCTGTGAAAACGAAACGTACATGTGCGGTTGATGGTTCCAAGTTATGAATAAACTCACAGGCTGGTCACGCTCTTCAATCCTTGAAATGCCCCATCTTCCACGTACTCCAGCTTGTTGTTCCGCAGATTGCTAAAAACGAATTTACGCGACGTTGGGTTACAAAGGGATGTCTACCGTATTACAGCAACTTAAAGTAAGTTCACAAAGCAAATAATGTTAAACAGAAACAGTCCCAACTATAGATTTCAACAAATGAAAGAATAACAAAGCTTGAGCAATAAAGTTCTCTGCAGACTTACAGCGTAGTGACCCGGTCTAGGCCGACGAATGTGTTCTTCTTCAGCCCCGAGAGGGCCATTCCGCTCAAGTTTCTGTCAGGGTGGTAATGCGAGAACCATTATTAGGTAAATAGAGTTACGAGATGAAATAAAGCTCAGTACAGCATGTTGTTGGGCTAATTGGTGCTGCATCTTTAAGTAGAAAAACTGCGCGTGATGGACATGACTAGAACGTCCTGTCTTCTTCGTTCTAGACCTGTCTATTACGCGCAGTTTTTACACTTAAAGACGAGAAGAAATAATTCAAGCACTTGCAAGCTGACAAATTCCCCCTGGGGCAAAGCATAGAATTCACGGAAACTCTCCTGGCCGATATAGTTGCTGTATATGCTTTAGATGTTCGCATTTGTTCAGTAAAGTGAGCAGCATCTGTTTTGTGCAAACAGAGACCGACACGAGCTGTGTTCTAGCATCCTTTCGGGCAAAAACAAGCCCCCGGTAATTAGGGGCACATTCGGCGATTTCATTTGGTTACGTTGAGCGTGCATGCGTCGCCCACGGCCACTGCTCTAGAGAAAATTGGTAGCAGTTGTGAAAAACGAGCGACACATTGATGAAAGAGTTCACACTCGAGCAAACCGCTTTGAAACAAGCGAAAAACGTGGTTTATTTGTTTGTCTAAACCACCTAAGCCCCCTCACCCCCCCTTTTACGAAACAAGGACAGGAAGAAAAACAACCTCACGTGTTTACATATATACAGGGCCAGCAAGAACTAAAGACAGAGACAATGTAAAACGCAAAGGAGCGCTGGTTTATATTGAGAGCTTGTCCCTTTCTCGCCTAATTTATACTTGTCCTTCGAGAATTGTCGCACTGTGAGTAAACATCAGCCGCCTGGATTTTACTCCTAAACGATTGAAGAGCCAGCATATTGTGTCCGTCCAATTCTTTCGCAATTTTGTTGCGTTTTACATGAAGTGCCGCGGAAGTTATGACGACGAAGACGTTTAAGGCTTTTTCTTTTACCGAGGGTAACAAATTGATCATAGCGTGACAACGAATTAACGATACCATGATAGTAGGTTACGGTAATGTGAGCTCCTCATAGCCCAGGTGTCGCTTCGGCGCTGTGAACCCCCACAACTTGGAAAAAAAAAACATAATGCTAGCTTTTGCTATTAAGCGCATGTGCTCGAGTTCAGGCACTCTAGTTGAATCTGGCTTACTGTTAGGACTGCCGTTGGCGCATAAAACTCAGAATCAAAATATATTTAATACAGCTATGTCGCAAGCCAACGGATACTTACAGAAACGTCAATTTGTTGAGGCCGACAAATGCTCCGGCCTTAATTTCCGAGAGAATCGGGTTGTTTTCCAAGTGCCTGCAAATGAAAAGGCGTCGAGTCGGAGATGAATTTCAGAAAGAGAAGCCTTCTAAAATATTCTTTTTAATGTACAAAAAATGGAGACCGATAAAGAGAGTCGAGTAATAAAGAACACGAGAGCAACCGCCAAGAACTACATAGACCTATCGCAAAGCGGCAAAGTTGGCTTTTTTGTTTAACTTTGCCTTTACCATGGCCAAATATGCTCAAAGCGCAGGCTGAGCGTTTTTTTATTGCAAGGCTGTTTGCATTACATATACAGATGCTCGATTATCGGGCGTTTCCATGCGCGTTGCCATTGTAAACACACAACACTCTGAAGAAAGGAGCAAATTGTTTGCCGAAGAAGGGTCGATACTCACAGAAACCTCACGTTCTTCAGGCCAGCAAATGCCGCAGTTTCTATTTGCACAATCCTGTTGTTCCTAAGGTCCCTACAAAGCAACGACACAAATGAAACAAATTCGATGGCGGTCGACACTGCATTACACTAATGGAGGCGGTCACTGAAGCCACTTACAAGAGGTAAAGATTTTTGAGCTCAATAAACTTGTTGGATGGTAACACTGTCAACCCATTGTACTGCAGTATCCTGAAAAAAAAAAAGACAAGGAACATGCGTTGGGCGAAGTAAATAAAACTTTAGTGTTGGCGCTTATGCTTTGAGAGGTGTGAGTAACCAACTATTTCTCTTACAGTTCTCCCAGTCTCTTAAAAGGCGAGAAGTTGGACTTCAAGATATCCAAGCGGTTGAAGCTGAAATTTCTGAAAAGGAAAGAACAAAATTTGTATCTCTTCGAGCAATACAGCCAGGCTCATGGGCGTCCGGCAGGGGGGGGGGGGGGGGGGCAAGGGGGGCACCTGCCCCCTCCCCCCCTCCCCCCTGGAGTTTGATATTTTTATGCACTACATTAAAGCTGCACAGCTTTGTTTGTTCGTAATTGTAATAAATTTGCCCTGAAGGACGATAGAGAGGAGAGAAGGACAACGAAGTTCTCTCCTTTGTCCGGTCCTTTAGCGCAAAGTTTTTTTTAATTATGCACGTGAACCAACTAGCCCAACAATCCACGCTATTCAAATGATAGTACACTCAGGTCCGGCGTATCCGTATGAAACGCCATTCAGGACTGCGAGTCAACATTGCACATTAAACACTAACATTGCCGGTCATGTCACGGCAGTGAAACAGACTGCCTGTGCTGGCTGTTAAGATAACGAACGATTCCGAAAGGTTTGACGTTTTCTTTTTCTAAACTCTAGATTTATGGAGCTTATCCGCAAGAACTTCAGCTTTCGAATAAATTGCCAGCTATATCTTGAAAAAAATCTTGACCGCTGCATTTAGTAGGGAGACTGTAACATTCTCCCGTGCCGTCACATCTTCTTGTACCAGTTGGCGTGAGTCGAGAACCCTTACGCAACGAGACTTACTACTTTTGTTTACGAAGTGACATTAACTTTTCGCATTTTCTTTATTAACTTTAGTTCTTTGTTCGGTAATAAAATTCAATGTATATTCTCCAAGTCTGGTTCTAATTCGCTGTTCATAATTTTTGTTTCATATGCGTAGTTTAAGGATTCAAGGATTCAAGGATTTATTGAACATTTTTCGGTACATACACATTGCACATAGTTATTAGTACAGAAGGAGGTCCCAAAGTAAAACTGTCGGGGGGACCTCCTTAGCGCCTTTTTGGGGCTATCCGACCGTACCTCCCCATCCCCAGCTATAGATGCCCCCCCCCCCCCCCCCCCCCCCTTGCAAAAAAGTTCTGCGGACGCCCTTGGCCGCCAAGGCTTAAAATAGAATGACGTCATTAGATGAGGGCAGTTGTCTTTAACACCGCTCTGATCCAAGAAGGGCACAAATACACAAGGACTAAGGATTGGAATAAAGATGAGACTCTTCAAGGGGAACTACAGCGTTGCAGCCTGTTTCTCGCTCAAACTACAGAGTGCAATTGTAGACTCGCGTAGCATAAGAAACAGTCGTTGTTTATTCCACCCCTCACTGAAGTCACAAGTGTGGATCGTGAAGCGGGATTCGCGACTGAGACGCTTACGAAGAGGCACACGCTGTCTTATGTATCCAAATATTTCACAACGACCCCAGAAGTGCTTACAGCAGAAAAATGAAGGAAGCTCACAACGCGTAAGACTTGAAGGCAGCGAAGCTGTGCGCAACCTTCACGACCATCGCGACGGTTGAAGTCCATGATTGCAGCCGATTTGCTTCTTCTTCGCTGCCTCAACCACATTTACTCCATCATTGTTGCTATAAGTAGGAGCTTCCTTCATTATTTTGTAGTTATAATCATTTGACATCACCTTGGAGGGGCGTACGCTATGACATGTCTTTCTCGTTCCAAGCAAGTGTTACCACTATTACGGCGAATGCTGGAGTTTTTTTTTTTTTTTTTTGGCCAACCATGCCATTCTCTCTAAGTGGGTATGCTTGGCTTGATAAACGTGCGCAGGGGACGCTGGGCGGTCGTCATTGGGCACGCACACGAGCGCTCGGCATTTTCTTGATTTTGTTAACTGCCTGACGGTCGCCGCGAGGCTCTCGCTCACGTGCGCTCGCTCGCCAATTTCTTGGTATTTTTAACTGCGGACAGGAAAAATTACGATTTTCTAAACAGCTTCGCTGTTAAAAGAAAGAGTAACGACCCATTTTCTGTTGGTCGGGGAAAACCGCCGTGTCAAAGGCCACTCACAGCTTTCGCACGAGGTGAGAGAGGTCGTCAGGAAGCGCCACCAAGTTCTTCTCGATGCACTTGACAAAGTGTCCTCTGCATTCGCATGCCGACGGACATTTCAGGTCTGCGTGAATGAAAAGGAGGAGAGAGTCAAGACGGAAACTGCCTTCGAGTCGTTCCTGACGATGCTTCCCTCGCGGCTTCCCTTTGCAGTCGTCTATAGGTAACCCCATAGTTATCGGTGTCATGGAGAAAAACCAGCGTTGGTGTAGATAAGCAGCATTTGCATGCAAAAACGAATGGGATATATCAACTGGCTGTGTGGTTATGTACGAATGTGTACACAGTGTTTTCCCGGAATCCCGTTGGCCTCTAGTCGGAGTTCAAAAAATTGAAAAAAAAAAGAAAAAAAAGAGAGAGTCAAAATGGGTAAGGGCGCAGCCAGCATACGCCACGTGCAAGGTGACCACGATGCCCACGCTGCCGATGATCTGTTTGGGCCAGCGTTACTCAGTTGTTTTGTGGATTTCAAAACGCATTTAGGTTAAGGCTTGCGCCCATAATTCGACGTCCACCGGCTTATCAGTACCAGGCTACGTTGCCTATAGATGAGATTGTATTTATGGAGGACCTGGCCTTGCTTCCAACCAGCAGTCGAGAAACGGGCCTCACGGAACATCGCAGACCTGGAGCTTTAATTGCACCTAGCTCACTGCTTTATCTTCCTGCCCTGGTAGCGTCTCTTAGGCACCGGAGGGGTCCAAGCATCAGTAAGCACATGGTGTGAGTTTACTCATGGTGCAGTAAAAAAAAAAAAAAGGGCTCGCAGTCCGAAGCGCGTTACTGCTTCTGAAATAAGGAACCAGCATCCTTTTGAAACATTTCCGGTCTGAAATGCGCCGTACACAAACAGCTCCCAGTTCCCCTTTTTTTTAGAGGCCAACGCGGTCGTCGTGCCTCATAACGACAGGCGGTCGACCCGCACACCGACCAGGCGGGACAGCACCCGAACTACATATACTCCAATAACACCGGACGTAAAGACCGAACGTAAAGCCTGTACTTTAACTTTAACACTTTAACTCCGCACTTTGGAAAGCCCGTTCCGCCATTTCTGGGCACCAGAGCTAATGCTTGAAATTTCCGAAAACAATATACTAGGCAGGTCTGAGCCCTCCCGTAAGTGAATTGAAACCGAGTTGAACAAAAGGAAAAGCCCTACAGACAGCGCTGCACGCTTGGAACGTACCGCAGAGCTGCTCGTCGTCTCCGTGCCTGCATTGGCGCATGCCGTCGCAGAGCTGGTGCAGAGCCACGCACGAGCTCTGGTTGCGGCACTTGTAGCGCCCGGGGCACGTGTACTTGTCTGCCAGGAACGGGACATTCGGGGTTGAGGAGGAGGAGAGGGGGTTCGAAACAGCAATGAAGTGGTTAAGGTGGCGTAGACGCGGGCTAGTAAAAACAAAACGACCGAGAAGCTTCGCACATAACTAGCCCACTAAAAAGCGAAAGAGAAACAAAAAGAAACACTTGATGCTATTTCCTATTTGTTTGAAGTCCTTTCAGCGAGAACTTCGCTTGATTTTGATTAATTGAAAAGAAACCTAAAAATGCTCGTGCGTACAAGTTTTTGGCGGAGGGTAAAGGTAACCACGTGGTCTAATTTAATCCGCACACAGCGCGTTTTAAAGGCTAGAAGTAGCTTCGGTCTATGGAATCACAATTTAAAAAAAATCAAACGTGTACGTCATTCAAATTCCACGCATTTCCTCTAAAGCCTGTCACATCTTTTAGGGGCGAAGCAGCTTAGGAGTTCGGGCTGTCGGATGCTCCTGTCGTCTCATGTAGTCACGGTACTGCAACAACGGGACACTTGTTTTACAACACCTAGCGCTAGAACGCATGCTGTGGCGTGTGACCCGAAGACTATACTCTATATGTATCTCCCCCTTCCCTCACAACCCCAACCACACCCTCATTGGCTCTGGCAATCACGCGCCACCGCCTCTGCAAGCGCGTGATTGCTCGATCCTCTCACCAGCGCTTCTCCGGCGCCCAAGCAGCGCGCGCCGTGTGACAAGAGAGAGACTCTTACAATCTTTGAATACACTTATACACTTCATGCTTCATTCATCCCCAGGTTTCACGTTAGTGGAGACGGCCAGGGATTTTTTTCTCACGCTTTTTTGCGGAAGCCACTGTTTTCTACAGAATTTTAGCCTACCCGGCAACTGTATAAAAAATCAACCGCTATATTTGAGCTCAAATTTATTAATTTGACTTAATCACTTGTATAGTTCAGTCATAATATATACTAAGTTCCCGAAATGCTCACGAACAATTACAGTCTACCTTTTTTGTGTGCAAGAATGCAGCTTTTTATTTTTTGCGTCTTCGCTAAAGTTACGTGCGACAACTTGAATTACTTAAGCTGCAGTAGATGCCAGCATTGAGCTTGTAGTCTCGTTTCTAAGGTACGTTAGAATACACGGTTCACGTATTACAGAAAGAAAAAGAGGTAAAACGGCTTCAAACGGCTCGCATATTGCGCGGCGTACTCACTGCACTGTATCTCGTCTTCGCCGCCAATGCAGTCCCACTTTCCGTCGCACAGGAAGTGCGACGGAATGCAGTACGACCTCGTGCACTTGACGTAGTCCTCCGGACAGACCACGTTCTCTGAAACGCGCGGAGGAAGGTAAAATGCACCCGGTTACACACCTTCAGATTCCTCGCTTCTAGTAACAGCAATGGAACGCCTGAAATGGCCGGCCTGTGAGCGTTGGCCTTCCGGGGACGCGTTCACTGCCGTGTCACGTGTGAAAACAGGAGTCGACCCATCCCGGCGCTTCTAAATGCGCAAAAATTGTAGCGGTAGAGGACTGCCCTGGAAATCGAAATCCTGGGCTCTACTCTCGACAAAGCAGCGCCAAAAACCCTTCTTCCAATTCCTGGGACCCGCCGCGGTGGCTCAGTGGCTAAGGCGTTGCGCTGCTGAGCACGAGGTCGCGGGTTCGATTCCCGGCCGCGGCGTCCGTTTTTCTGATGGAGGCGAAAAGCAAAAACGTCCGTGTGTACGAGATTTCGGCACGCATTAAAGATCCCCAGGTAGTCAAAATTAATCCGGAGCCCTCCACTACGGCGTGCCTCATCGCCTGCGTTGCGTCGGTGCGTTAAACCCTACAATCAAATTAATCTTCCAATTCTTGAGCGACCTTCACAACAAAACGTAACGCCGATTAGGACAGGCCTTTGAAAAAAAATGTCTGAACCTGCAGAGGAAGTCGAGAATAGGGCCCTGGTTTATGCTGTCTCGAACACGAACGTGTTTCTTTTACAGGTTACAACGGCTGTTGGTAATTATTAATTATAATTATTTTTATTGCTTATCGTACTTAATAATTCATGTCGGAGGAAATGGTAAAAGGTGCAAGGCAAGCCACCGCAAAGTAGTCGTATTAAGTTTCCAGAATTGCTTGCCATCATTTGTGACACCCAGATGGGCTTCCAGATTAATTTGCCATCGCCTCCTTTATTCTTGCTATTTTGATCTAGGTGACGCAAATGACACGTACCGCGATGAGTTCTTTTGTGTCCAGGAATTTGTTATAATCCAAAAACTTGTAAGTGCTTATGGGTACCCAGACTTCTTGCAAACCAGCAATGAGTTGTCCCCGACTTGTTTTTATTCCCGCCTCTGAACCATGTGGCATGGGATCAATGTCCGGTAGTGAAAAAATCGTTTTGTTTTTATAACCGCCCTAAAGGAGTGCGTTCACGAATGCAGAAAACAATGGAAGATTGGCTGTGCACTAAAAAAAGTACGCCTAAAACACTCGAACATAAAGCAGGGGGAAAGGCTGTTTCGCTTCTGCGCTGTTTCTGTATCTGTAACCATAGTGCACGACGGCTTTCATCGGCATGCAGCGATGCTGTTTTTCTTTGTCCCGTTGTTCTCCATCACTGCCTTTGGTGGTTTCCCATACGCGGGTCAAGATCCGTCCATTTGCTCTTCGTCCCGACGAGAAGATGGGTTGCCGTGGTCGTAATTGTTATGGCTCGCAATGTTTGCATTGAGTTTAAGACGGAAGCGCTCGCGAGCAGCCTACGGCAACGCCGGCGATACCATGACTTGGTGAAGTTGCGTTTTCGGCCCAACGCCGGTGCCGCCCGCCGCGCAAATACGCCTAGTCATGTCTGTCTAGACAGCCGGTTGCTTTCGCTCGCAGACGATTCTTCAGATGCAGTACCCTCGCTCTCGTGCTCGGATTTTGGGCCGTTTTGCGCAGTTGCCTGCGCGGAAGCGTCGAGGAAATTGTTCGGCAGACGTTCCCCTATGGGAGTGGGAGTTGTGCGGATATGTGCCGAAGTGGCAGTGACGTAGTTGGGGCAGTTCCCTGTGGACTAAACGACGACTGATATCCATCTGTGGCGCTGCGCAGTTTCCGTCGGTATTCGCTGCACTTAGCCGAACTGCAGTGAAAGAACTTTTCCTGCTGTTTTGAGTTTCCAAAAGGTGACAATTGGTTAGGTTTACCATTTTCAAGCTAGACGTTGGCGGGCAAGTTGGCTACAACAAAAATTGTACGCATCAGAGGCTGCAGTGTGCGCAAGGCCTGCTTTTGTGTCAGCCGCAGTGGTGGTGATGGAAGAGACTGCAGGCGAGGAGCAACTTAGAGAACACGTTCTGGGACTTGTGCGTTGACTAATGACTATGGTGATACAAGGTGTTTTCTGCGGGAGTTGTTTGCCGCCGGCTGGATCTACGGATGGATCAAAATGGAACCAAGATTGCCGGTAAGCTTACTATTTAAACCGTCATTTTCCCCTGAATGAAAACGGTGTGTAATTCGCTCATAGAAAATTATTGATATCCACAATAGCCGCTGCAAACGGGTTAGAGAAATAGCAAGATTCTTCTGGCCGCGATTTTTGCACCTTGTTACGCTTCGTCTTCCGTGAATGTGTTTGCGAAGTACTCTAACCTCAGCAGTCATCAGCAAATTGCATTCTTAGCACTTCGTAAGTCTGTGTTTCTTCTTGAGGTCTGTCTGTCTCTCTGTCTGTCTGTCTGTCTGTCTGTCTGTCTGTCCGTCCGTCCGTCCGTTCGTCCGTACGTCCGTACGTCCGTACGTCCGTCCGTCCGTCCGTCCGTCCGTCCGTCCGTCCGTCCGTCCGTCCGTCCGTCCGTCTGTCTGTCTGTCTGTCTGTCTGTCTGTCTGTCTGTCTGTCTGTCTGTCTGTCTGTTCTAAAAAATAATAAAAACGATTTTCACCTATGGGAAAAGCGGCCGATTTGGACGTGCGAGCCAGTGCAAGCTGATCTTGGAACGACGGTACCACCTGGGGTATGCAGAGTGAAATGGACGATGGGGATTCACGGTAGAAAGGAGCCAAATGAAGTAGCAGACAATCAGAAAACCTCTTTCTTCCCTAGTGATCACAAATAGTTACATAATGATCATGATGATCTCAAATAGTTGCATAACTGCTGATACCAATCAATAAAATATTCCCACTGTTCATCGTTGCCAATAACTGTTGGATTTGTTTCCACACCTGCTTTCGCATTTTCTGATCGTCTGCTACCTAATTTGGCTCCTTCCCATCGTGGAAGGCGCCAAATGAGGTAGCAGACGATCAGAAAACCTGCTTTCACATTTTCTGATCATCTGCTACTCCATTTGGCTCCTTCCAGCAGTGGAAGGAGCGTGAATCCCCATCGTCATTTTCGCTCTGCATAACCCAGTTGGCGCCGTCGTTTCAAGATGAACTTTCAGTGTCTCGCACGTCCAAATCGACTGCCATTTTCCCATAGGCGAAAATCGTTTTTATTTATTTTCAGAATAAACAGGAAAGTGCCGTCGTTGTTCCCGGTGTCAAACAAAATAGACCCCAAAATGTGACCTTCGTGTGAAGTTTGAGCGCGAACCGAACAGCGGTTCGCTCAGGAAAAAAAATTAAAGTGTTTGAATTATCGTCGTAACACACTGAGCTCCAAGCATGTGCTCAAGCTTTGTTTCCCCTCCTCGAAGAAAATGGCTCCAGTGGAGGCACTCACCGCATCCCCGGAGGTGGGACACGTCCCTGCAGCCGGCCTGGAAGCCGAACTGGTCGAATCCGTACAGACACTTGGTGCTGATGTTCACGAAGTGGCCCGTCCGGCAGCGCAGGAAGTTCTGCGACGAGTCGCACTCTTCCGTCGACGACACTGCAGCGCGAGATGGCCGCGGGGGAGGAGGGGGAGGGGGGGAGACGTAACTCAGTGTACGCGGTAGAGTGTGGCAATATGGGGGATAGTAATAATTATCTTTTAACTGAGAAGTTGTACATGCCTTGCTTGAAGCATTCCAGGGGACCGATCGTGTGGTAGCCAGCTTGGCCAGCCTTGTAAGTGTTGCCGAAACGCAACTGAAAATGAAAAGTTAAGAAATCATGAGCAAGCCAAGGGAGCATAGCTTTAAATATTTTCCGCGTTAGACTATTAAGCCCCGCGCGCAGAAAGCCTAACTCAAAATCGCATAACTAGAGAGAAGATGAGAGAGCACGAGGATAAGAGACTGAGAGAGAGAGAGAGAGAGAGAAGAGGAGAGAGAGAGAGAGAGAGAGAGAGACTATACGTTATATTTAAATGGGAAAAGGTTTCATGAAGGCGTCCTCGTTTCAGGGTTCCTGGAGTTGGGGCAGCATCGGCGGCCTTTCTGATTAGGCGTAGATGATCTTGCAGGCCATAGTTGGCCAAGGCTCTCTCCCAAAGAAAAAAAAAAGAGCATGATACCCGAAAAAAAAGCTGATTGGCGGTATGCATGATATTTTTTTCCCTAAAATTACCAAGATTTAGAAGAAAATGGCAGTCGCAGTAAAGCGCGTGTTTTCTTAACCTGTGTGTTTACTTGGCTTGGTGGACATCAGGAAAAAATTGGCACAGCATGGCTAGTGTGCGAGGCTGAAGAAACAGCAGCGCTGGCGGCCCCTCTCTTTCCGGTTGGAGACCCTGCTGTTGCACGCTCATGGATTTCCTAACTTGCCGCTAAAAGTTCTCCATGACTGGCAGCCTGCCCGGATTGTTTTGTCCGCAGGCTTTCGCATCCCTCCCAAAGTGGACCACGTTAGCACGCGCTAGAACCAGAGGCAACCGGCTGCGCGAACTGGGCATCTGTAGCGCGAGCTGTCCTGTGCCGCTCACTTCAGGCGCGAACGCACGTTAACTGTTTTCTTGGTACTTATTTGCAGGACGTTGTTGTTGTTATAAACTTCATTAGAAAGGAAGGCCAAAGGCCAGGGGGGGGGGGGGGGGGGGGGAGAAGGGAGGAAGGGAATGGGGAGGGCGGAGCGCAGTTCTTATGATGCTGTCTTCAAGGGTTCTCTTCAGAAGTCGTGCAGACCACTGCTAAATTGCCCGTACTAGGTGTGAGAGGGATGTCGGGTCGATGTAGGCTCACTTGGCGCAAGCCCACGCGCAAGCCTGGACGACGCCGGGCGCTCCTCACGAGGCGCACGCTCACGTGCGCTCGGTATTTTTTCTTGGTATTATTTTGCGAACGCTTTTTGCAAGCGCCACCGGACCAAGCTCAAGCTTAAACAGCTGTGCTGTTAAAATATCAGCTATGACGATAATGGTCTCTGACCACAAAAAGCCTTAACTTATTTTTAAAGCAATATCGTAGACGTTTTTTATTTGTTTTTTTTAAAATGGAGTCCACCCGTAATGTAGACACCTCAACGCAGAACCACGTGCAGAGCCAACGATAGGGAGAGCCTCGCGTCCTCCTCCCGTGCTGTTTTGGAGGCGCCCGGGTCCCCGCAAACAACAATGAAAAGCAACTGCGGCTTTTCCCTTCTATCACCGCTGCCAGGTGGGGCCCGCGTGACTCGCGTGGCGAGGTCACGCGTTCCTCCTCTAAAGGGGCGATTGCAGCAACATCGACCTTCCCGGCTGGTTTTCGTCCACACGAATGTTTAAAAATATCTCCCGTCACGAAGTTCACTTCCGGCTCAAAGCGCGCGAAGCAGCCGGAGGTCGGGGCGACGTGCCTTTCGGATGGGCAGCTTGTCCTTGTCGGTGATGTACCCCTGGTCCTCGAGCCAGTGGAACTCGGCGTTGGAGTCGCAGTTGCAGCGCTGGTCGGGGCTGAAGCAGTCCGGGTAGCAGGCGCACGTGAGGTTCTCCGAGGCGCCGCCCCAGTAGAACTGCGGCTCGCCCTCCACGCTCTCCCACCACGACAGCGGCCGCTCGTCCGAGTAGCCGAAGCCCGCGCCGACGCCGCTGCACTCCCACTGCGGAATTACGTCACGCGGGTCACATAACAAACACGTACACAGTCTAACCTCGTTATAAGGAAGTAGTATCAGGACAGCAAATTAGTTCGTTATAACCGATATTCGTTATAACAGTAGATGTAAAAATAAGCTATAGCAAATCGACAATTAGGCTCGCGCAAAAATTCTTGATACAGAAATGCATTTTTAAAGGTTTCGAACCCACTAAGAACAAGGTAACCCTTACCTTTCACCTTGTTGCATTTCACGCTCATTGAACCGGAACATGAGTACGTGAAATTGCAACAGAACACAGTTCACTTGACAAAGCAGACCTGCGTCCTAATTTATTTGATGAAGGATATGTGATCTTCGTCTGGTGGCTACTCACAGCCCTGAGCAGGATGAAAATTTTCAGTGTCCACGAACAAAAAGGGTCTGGAGTTTCGGACTACAGGAAATTTTTTCCAAGTAGCTTCTCAGCCTCCTGGTCAAATATTTCTTCGTTATATTCGTATCGCGGGGCTCTTACAGTTTCAATTTCGCTATAAAATAAGACGTGCCATTGAAATAAAGCGCGACCAACAAAAGTTTGCATTTAGTTCGCTATAGCCGATAATTCGCTATATCAGTATTCATTATAACGAGGTTCAAGTGGATCAATTGCTCGCGACCGGGTGTGCCTCACCTTGACGTACTGCCTGCAGCGCTGCGAGACCTCGATGAGCGCGCGCATCTGCAGCCAACCGACGTCGTAGGTGATGGGCCTCGCGTAGGCGCCCTCGACGCCCGAGCGGACGTAGATCCTCTGCTCGGAGTCGTGGTGCACCAGCGTGCGCACGTCCTCCACCGTGCTCCCCATGATGCAGTGCACGCGGAACGGCAGGATCGGCCCCTCGGCGCCGTCCGCGTCGATCAGGTAGTGGCCGCTGCGCCGAAGGCCGTCCTGCACGAACAGGTCCTCGCACGTCTTGCGCGCTGAGAACATGCAGCGGGAGGGTCGGGGAAAGACGGGAAAAAAGACCCATTAAACAGTATCGAACAACAAAAAACCCTGAAAAAGGGAGAGTTTGGCATGTTGGCATAAGTTTACAGTGTACTACAGTAGTGGAGAATAGGAAATTAGGCGACACGAGTGCTGTCGACAAGCAGTGCGTGTCGTCTATATTTTTTATGTCTCTCGTCCTTCCGGGCTGTTGTAAAGTATGAACGAAAAATTGCTCGGGGTTGTCAAGTCTGCTAAAGTGCTCTGAATATGAAAGCATTGTGGCTGACCCTGGCGCGCTATGGAGCTTTTCTGGAAATCAGTGACACGTTTCTAGGAAATCAGTGACAGAGGGCTGGAGTAATTAAACTGGTTTACATACGTTTGTTGTCGCACTTTTTCTTTTCTTCTTCAAGCCCCTGGCGGTCCTCTTCTTTTATCAAGTCTAAAAAAAAAAAAGAAACAGCACCCGATAGTCAGATTAAAAATCGAAGGCAGCGTATCTACAGTGAGGCAAGCGCCCTTCTGCGCACGTTGCGCAAACAGAAGTTGAGGTTTTCTTAAATATGTAAAGCTGAAGGGAAATCGGTAATGTCGAAAATTATTGCTGTCACAAACAAGTGTCTCTGTAGAAGAAAAAAAAAACTTTCTGCCGATTATGACACTCCGTAATGCCAAATTTGTGCAGAGGGTGAACTGCAGTATTCTGGGTGACGGCGCATACCTACTGCGTCTCACGAAGTGATCGTTGCACCAACGAACGCACGAAGGCGCGCGATATACTCTGGCGTTGTCGTCTAGCGCGTCGCCGCAGGGGACCACGACTCGCGCCTTCCGCCATATTTTCATCCTCGGCTTTCCTGCTCGCTCTATCTTCGGTGGCCCCCTTCGTTCTCTTGGTTATCTCGTAGCGCGTCGCCGCAGGAGAGAATGTTATGCGCCGTCTCGGCATATCGCCCTTCCCCTCATTCTTTCGCCATACTTTCCTCCTCCGCTTTCTTGCACGTTCTATCACGTGTGTCTTCCGTGTTCTCTTCGTTCGCCCGGTTACAACGAGGGACAACGGCGCTCTGAAACCACAGGAGCGGACGCTTAAGTGCTGCGTGCTAAAACAACAACAAAAAAATTGTCTTGATGATAAAAGTTTTGTTGTGCTTTCTCGAAAACGAATGATCAACAAAGGTACAGGGAAGCGAAGGCTCCGCGACGCGAAGATAAATCGCTTGATTTCCTCCATAAACGCGTGGAAATTCGTCAGCACGGGGAGGAGATGTACTCACGGCACCCCTCCTGCTCGTCTTCGTGGTACTTTCCAGGACAGTCTCGGTGTCCATCGCAGACGGCGTTCTTGGGAATGCAAGTGCCGTCGTAGCACTGGAATGTCACGTTTACGTTGCACTGACCTGCAGGGGCGGAACACGCGGACCACGATTACAAGGTATACGTGGAAGAGGATATCCTACAGGCACGCTAGCTGGAAGCACGCGCTTAGTTTGACTTTTCAAATAAGAGAAAGAAAACAACGCCCCGTATTGTCGCTCGGTGTGCACTAAAAACGCTGAAGATATGTTACAATTTTTATTGCTTGCTTGTAAGAAAGAGGAAGACGTTGAGAGGTTCCTCCTTCCCGACGGGAAAAATCATTTACCTCCCTCCCTAGGTATTTTAAATATTTCGAGCGCAACGTTTGGAGTCAAATAACACAAATGAATAAACTACGCATGTGTGCACCGCTTAAAAAAACGGTGGTTGGTTCTTCTCTCATAGGAATCGGTAAAACACGAAAGTAAAATGTGCAGCGAAATCTGCAAGCTGATCAGGATTTGCGGGTCGGTGGCTGTCTTGTGGGTTTGCTTGGCGAGCGACGTCTTGCTGGCGGGTCGCTTCGGCAAAGGTGCACTGGCGTCATTTCCGTGACGGATATGACGTGAGTGAAATCTTGGTGTATCCCGGCATAAAACACTTTCGCGTTTAAATATAAAACCCGAGAACGAACAACCCTAAGTATAACGTACTCTTTAGTACTAAAGGTTGCTTCCCCCAAGAAGGTTTGCTTCCTCCCCGTAAGAAGAATAAGACCCTGTGTGCAGGGATGCACCCTTTACATGCCGCTTGCTTCGTTGTACATTGTGTCATTTCCGTGACGGATATGACGCCGGTGAAATCTTGGTGTATCCAGGAATAAAAGACTTTCGTGTTACAAACTGCTCGGAGAGCTAGAATTAGGAGGTTATTTAACGAAGAGAACACACTGCTATCAGCCGTTTGCAGGATTACGGGTAAGCATCTAGTTTAGTACAGCTTGCCCTTCGACTTTGCTTAGTAGAGGAACACTGCATACCCGGAAGACATTTCTCCGGGCAATATACAAACTATGGACGCACCCTCTACGGCATGGAAAAATAGCACGCGGTGGGTGACGGAGAACGGTGCACGTTTTCTCCAGAGTCACGTCGTGAAACTGAAGACTTCGCACATCTTCACAGACGGGAAGTAGCACGAACACTATGAACTAGAACTAATGCGCCAAATAGCCAATATGTAAGTGGCAAAAACTTAAAAGAATTCGAAGCCCCTTTCTCAAAGGAAAGGTGCTTAGATCACCAAGCTTTCTCCGTGCAAAATGAGTCAAGTCAAAGTCCATTGATTGTAGGGTTTAACGTGCCGACGCAATGCAGGCGACGAGGCGCGTCGTAGTGGAGGGTTCCAGATTAACTTTGACCACCTGGGGATCTTTAACGTGCGCCGAAATCTCGTACACACGGGCGTTTTTGCTTTTCGCCTCCATTAGAAAAGCGGCCGACGCGGCCGGGAATCGAACCCGCGACCTCGTGCTCAGCAGCGCAACGCCTTAGCCACTGAGCCAGCGCGGCGGATCAAGTCAAAGTCCAAAATTCACGCTTCATAAGTCCAAAATCCAAACTGCTAAAGTCCAAAGCCTAAGTCTCCTTCAACTCAGCCAAAGTCCAAAGCCAACGCCCGCGCTACGAACCCCAAAGAAATGACGAGCGACCCGAATGCGACAAGGGATAGATGCGACATCGGATAGACGTCGGCTTCATAACGCCAAGGACCCAGGTTTGATCCCGACAACGGGGAGCATTTTGTTCTTGTTGGCTTTACTGAAATGCAGTTTGGGTAAAGTTGGCTTTTCTACAGTGCGTTTTGGCGCAACTACATCGCCACCAGTGAGGCATAGCAAGGTTCGCTTTAAAAAGAGATCGCTTATATTATTCTACCAATTGCGCGCTTCACCTTTACCCTACTCTATGTGCAGCAAAGCACGCTTTACAGAATATATTCACCGAACGCGAGGATTAACGGACGCTGTTCTCGCCTCGGCCAGATCCGCTGAGCGGACCAGCAACAAAATTGCGGATGCCTACAACGCTCCTCAGGTTTCGAGAAAATTGAATTCGCGTTACTTTCACTCAACATGCGCAAGAAAATAATTGGACGCGAATTTACTCGCTTTCGCAACTGACGAGGTCAGCGTTTCTGCCGCCCTCGCCAGGGAACGCCCCTCCAGACTCGCTCTGCCCTTCTACTATCCTCCCTTCACCTTCTTCCTCTCCAAAGGTGTACAGGGTGAGGTTGTAGTTATACATCAGGAAGTGACTTCTGGTTCATACACTGCATTATAAAGGCTCACTAAGTTGTTCCCAAACATGCAGTTGACATATGCTGCTAGCAATCTGTGGGAGGCGGAGGGGGGCAATTTCTAATGAATCGAAGCCCATGGCTTTGGGATGAAAAAAAAAAAAATCCCCTCAGATACACTACCCCCTCTATCAACAAACACGCCTTGAGGAACAGCTGGTACACAAAAAATTCCTCGGGGCACTTAATTTCGCTTACGTGGTTTGAACGGCAGATACATTACGGCGCCCCAGGCAGCAAATATAAAATACCTTTTTATTGCTACACCAAGCTCTCGTCTCTTTCTTCGCTTTCGCTTTTCATCTTTTGGCGCGAATTACTTCTACAGGCAGGCTTGACACACTTCAAGCGACAGTTTTCTCAGAATCACAGTTCTCCATGACTGGCGTGCACCTGTTCCGTCGCGTTTACCTGTCCCGCGATGCGACGTCAGCGCCGCACGCACTAGGCCGAATCCCTCCTGTTTGGCCTTTTGCAACGTTGCGGTAACACGCTCGGCTCTTACTCTGCAGCACCGGATTCGACTCCCATGCGCAGTCAAGGGTGTTTTTTAGTCACCCTTCATAGCGGGCGCCATCTTCTGTACAGGACAACAACAACAATCACAACGCCAATTTTTCGCGCAATGGGGCACTTACGGTTTTCGCCTTAAAAACAACACCGAAAATATGCTACGCACAGCACGTTTAAATGAGTCTGGCCGGCGTGCCGGCACGACCTCGTAAGAGAGAGAGAGAGGGAGCGAGACGGGGCGACTCCAGAAAGCAGACACAGAAAAAGGTGCAGCGAAGAAAAATGAGAGAAGTGAACCACCGATGATGCACAAAAAGATCTAACGTGAATTTGCTTCGGAAATTGCTTAGATATTGACAGCACGGTTATCCTTACTGCTTGCTATCTGACCAGAGAACCCTAAAGTGTGCCATAAGGAGCGGAGGCACTCACCGAGACAGTCCTGCTCGTCAGAGTTATCGTGGCAATCAGGCAGCAGGTCGCACCTGTGCGCCATCGATATGCACTGGCCGTTTTTGCACCTGAACTCCGTCCTATTGCACTCGATGTAGTCTGTGAAAGAGGACAGGTTACGCATCACAAATCGGAAATAACTCGCCTTTAAATCACCCTTTAGTAGATAGACTAGATAGAAAACACAAGTTTGCTCTGTTCAAATATCAATCATGCCGATTTTAACGCAAAGTTCAAACAATTAATCTGTATAATAAGAAAGACGCGTGACGCAGTGCAACCCGCCAGCCACCTTCTGACGTCACAGGGACTCTTTTGAGATACTGGCGACCGCTCACAAAGCCACCGCTAAAGGACATGCTTTTGCGATCGTGGTGCCGCCTTTAGTTAGAATTCATAGCGACACCAGAACGTTAGCACGGAGTTAGCACTCTAATGCCCAGCTCGGACCCTGATGACCAGCTTTGGCGGTTGCAGATAGGCCAAGAAGCCGGACGGTCTCGAGGGGTCCTGGAATAAGGACTCCAAGGCTGACTGCCCCATAAAGACGCTTATTCCTCCTCCTCCTCCTCTAATGACTGTTTTTAGCGTCGCTGTATGACGCCGTTACTAATATTATGTAGCACAAAACTTTAAAGAACGTCAAAATTTCCCCTTTTTCATGTGCACGAAACAATTGATTCGGAGCCGGAATAGAATACACACTATATTTCTCTATTTTGTCTGCAAACAACTCCATTAAGTGCCGGAGTGCGGTTTAGCGAGTTACTAGTTTTTTTCATATAAAGCAATGTCGTATTTTGTCTTTACTGTCCCTTGACACAAAAACCAGAGTGGCTTTCTGAAGAGAAATACATATAGTTAAAACGCGAACCTTTCTCCCATGCGACCTGAGCAAAGTCAAAGTCCAAACTGTTTCAACCGTGTCGGAATGTCGCAATCGGATAGACGCCGGGTTCATAAAGCGGGAAACTCAGGTTCGATTCCGACAACGGGAAGCGTTTTTTTTTTTTTCTGAGGCGCTTGATGTGCTTTTGTGAAAGCCCACTGTGTAAGTTGGCTTTCCCGCAGTGCGTTTTGGACGTAACGATTTGACCTTTGACTTTATACTTTGAAGACTCTGGCTTTCAACCAGAGAAAGATTCGCGTTTCAACCATCTTTCACTTCACTCACGATCCTCATCGTCGTTAGAGAAAGTTTGCTTTCCGGCAGTGCATTTTGGGGCAACGTCGCCACCTGTGAGGACTAGAAAGCTTCACTTGAAAATGACTTAGTGCTTCCATTTTGTGTTTTACTGCGCCCCACTATAGCGGATCTACAAACTCCACAAAAGCAACGCTAAAATCGGCACCAAATATTTCAGGGAAGCTTGCACTCACGCGCAAAGCTTGAATGGCGAAGCTGTTGTAGCAGGTGATCACTGACGGACACAAAGTTGAGTTTTAGTATCGCTGTGGTGTCGTGGTTGACGTCGGCGGCATGGCATTTAAATTAACGTATGTTGTGCAAGACCAGAGTGACCTCGTCGTTTTGGTCGACGTTTTCTTACGCCACTATGCAAGTGCGCCTTATCGTCTCTAGCGGATGCTTTGCACGCCGAGCCTCTCAAAGCGCGGCCGCTTCCTCGGCTGTGCGAACTGTCCGCGGCCGGGCCATGTGGAGTCAATGATCACCTACAGCAGCTTCGACATCAAAGTCGCGGCTCTTCTGCGGTACAGGGCACATGCGTACGACGACACGAGGAACGAATGAACGAGGAGCGTACGCTACGACGTGTCTTTCTCGTTCCGAGCGAGTGTTGCCACGATACGGCGAACGCTGGAGTTTTTTTGTGGACAATGTTGGCCAATATACCTAAGTGGTTATGCTTAGCTTGACGAATGTGCGCTCGAGGCACGCGTGCACGAGCGCTGGGCATTTTCTTGGTGTTTTTAACTGCGGACACCATCCCCAAACGATTCGCTCAACAGCTTCGCTGTTAGAATCTTGCCGGGGGTGCACCGATATATGACTAACAAATAAAAAAGCCAGCTCGTTTTATGCCAAGGCGACAACTCACCGCATTGGCTTTCGTCCGAAGAGTCACCACAGTCGTCTTTGAAGTCGCAAAATGCGCCTATCGAGACGCACTTCCCGCTTGCACAGCGGAAGCTGCCGTCCGGGCAGGTCACTCCTGTTCATGCCAGAAGACAGACGTAAGAATTGAGAAATTTCTTGCTGCACTTGAGTTATTTTTCTTGTACCTGTATATCTACCATATGCCTTCACCGCTTGGACCTAGTGTTGTCTGCAGTATCCATGAAATAAATAAATAAATAAATAAATAAATAAATAAATAAATAAATAAATAAATAATAAATAAATAAAGTTACCGTATTCAAGGGTTGCAACATTTTATTTTGTTACACAGATTAAGGAACTAGCACTGTCCATTTATTTTGGCAGTTCGTGCTTCCGTTATCTTCTCTAGATTATACCCATCGCTTCTGTTCAACTGGAGGAGCTAGAAACTTTGATGTGGTGAGCTATCAGCTGGAGTCATTCGACGGGCTCGATGTTCACTTGACACTGATTACTGCCCAGTGTTCAACGCAAGTTTTTAGCTTCACTCTTGAAATGATTTGCTCGTGCCAGTTAGCCCGAGGGCTTATCTTTCTTTGCAAGCTTATCCATCTCTGAAGTGGTGATGAGCGCTTCATCGTATTTTGTTTTATCTTCCGTTTGTGTCAGCTTAGCGCCAGGAATGTTGGCAATAAAGAACCAACTACCCTTCCCCCACCTCCCCCAAGCACTGATTTCATTTCCGGGCTTTGCTTCTACGAGTTAACCCGCTCTTCCATTCCACAATCGTAATCCGGACAAATAGCGCCACTTCTTTGGCCGCCACCGTCAAGGATGTGCCTTCCTAGTAGCCACGTTTAATGACTGTAGGGTTTAACGCACCGAGCAACGCAGGCGATGAGGCGCACCGCAGTGGAGGCCTTCGGATTACGTTTGACCGCCTGGGGATCTTTAACGTGTGCCGACATCTCGAACACACGGGCGTTTTCGCTTCCATCAGAAAAGCGGCCGCCGCGGCCGGGAGTAGTATAGCGCCGTTAATGATCCACTCTGTTCAAGCGCAGTAATTGGGTTACGCACCGCAGTGGCTTTCGTCCGACCTGTCCCGGCAGTCGTGGACCTGGTCACAGACGCTGACGACCGAGATGACCTCCTTGTTGCGGCACACGAAGTACTTCTCAGGCGCCACCTTAACCTCGCCCGTGTGGGCCTTGATGTGCCGGTACAGCGGTGGTGGGCCCGGAGCGTTGTCTGCGAAGACAGGAAACATGAGACGCGGGTATGGGCTCAGATTGCTTTAGGTTATTTTTTTTTTTCGTTAGTGTGACTACTTATAACGTTCTTTGTTTGCCAAACTCCAGAAGGATGAAGTTATATACATTCTCGACTCAATAACTAAGTTACTGTTTTCCCGTTATAACAATTTTCTCCTAGCGAAGTAGATACAGTCGATCCCGGATATATCGAACCCAGATATATCGAACATTCCAAATATCCTCTCAGAAATCCTATGCAAAAGTATAGCATTTTTGTACGTGTGTATCGAACTCTCGTTCACCGCCAGATTCCATATATCGAACGCCGCACCGCAAGTGTCCCTGCAAGCACGCTTATCCTGATGGATTGCGAAAGATATGATGACTTCTCGAGTGTCGCGTCGCTTGGGTGGCCTCCAACACCTGCTCGACCTGCTAAATGCGACAACATGGAAATAGCCTCATGACAACGAGAACACAGGGTGTGGTTGGATGCAAAAGGGGAAGGGGAGGAGAACCCTAGGGGAAGCTTCGT
Organism: Haemaphysalis longicornis; assembly: GCA_013339765.2. Lineage (NCBI taxonomy): Eukaryota > Metazoa > Arthropoda > Arachnida > Ixodida > Ixodidae > Haemaphysalis > Haemaphysalis longicornis. The sequence goes on along the minus strand of CM023449.1, from coordinate 306,417,836 downwards.
GGTCAAGTGGTGGCTCTAGTGGCGCAGGGAGACCGGTGCGGCGTGGTGCGTGTTTGCTTTGTTCGGGGCGGCGTGTATGCGGAGCCATGATCGCGAAAGAACAAAAGAATTTGGATTTAGCGACGGAGGCGGACATCATTAGACGGGTGGAGGTCAGTAAAAATAAGTCGTCGGTTGCAGAGGCATTTGAAATTCGAAATTCCTAGCAGATCGTTTGAGAACGACACTGTGCACCAAGCCAACGTGAGGCGAAGGTAGCGCAGCCCGGCCGTTTTGGAGCGTGTCGTGCGCATGTTCCTGCGCCTGTGGCTGGTTCAGTAAAGCGGCTTCGTTGCGGCTCCAGACGAGAGGGGTTCGGACACAGAAGGCGACGGCGTTGAGTGCCTCGAGTGTGAATTAGAGAGCTGTCATTATTCCCATGCGCCGTTTCCGATGCCGCAACAGCATATAAGTTCGTAAGCGTTGGCAACGACGTGCAGGCATATGGCGGATTGCAATGATGCGGTGATCGCAGCGGGGATGGCTTTTACCGAAGAAGCGTACCTTATAGCGACCCTGACGACGATCCCAACCGCCTACGGCAATTGAGCTTGCGTCAGCATTCAGCTTAATTCGCGGCCGTGGCAAGCAGTGGACTGCGCCTGGCTTCCTCAATTTAATGGCGTTAGTAAGCTTGGAGACAATTTGGTGAACTTCATGACGCAGAAGATAAAGCAAGCGAAGCACACAGACTTTTTAAATGCAGAGCATTTCAGCAGCTCACGATGTCACCCGCGTTGACGTCCGTAGTCCGCACCCCTCCCTACTATATAAAAAAAAATACTATCCGGCGCCCGGTTTCGATCCCTTGACCCTGCGGGCGGAACGCAATGTACATGGTGCTCTACCCACTGCGCCACAAAGCCGACACAGAATGGGCCGCTACGAACGCGCCTTATATCGTTGACTCATTCAAATTACTGCTGACGAGCGCTCTCTCGTCAGCAGTTGCCACAAGTGCAACAACATTAACGTAACGCAAACTACTTAACGTCGTGCGCCCCCGGAAATGCTCTGCATTTGATCGTGCCCCTCGCGAGGGGGATGTTTCACTGCGTCTTCTCTCGGTCGCGGGACCCGTGGCGCCATCTGGCGGAGGCACGGCACAACTCGTAGCACTTTGAAAAGATGCGGCACCAGCCAGCTGTGTGTGTGCGTGCCGCACTTGTACAAATGGCGAGTGCATTGGCTGTCCACAGTTTACCTCCTTCGTCCTCGGAGGTACCAATTTTTTATCAGTCGAGTGTTGGATCCCAAACAACCCAGACAGAGTCAAAGGAGCCATCATCAAACGTCGCCTCGCATATGTCAAGATTCCCATAAATAAGCACAGTACGCGAAAAGTAGCTTGGGTAGTGCTGGAACCCTGCAGAATGGCCTTCATGGCAGCATATTATAAAAGATGGGTGAATTGGCAATTGGGCTTCCAATTTTTGGTATGGTATCCATCATTTCTGGCTCCGGTAACAGTCACCTTGCCGTTACTGACCATGTGCCACTGCATGAGGCTCCATTGCTAGCAGCTCTACGAAGTTGCTTGTAAGCCTACACGAAGCAACTAAGTAACTTCTGAATATTTTATTGTACTAAATAAAGGGCGGCGGTCGCAGGGCTGTGTTTTGTATTTCCCGTGCTATGGGGAACAAATCGGGAAGCTACCGCTTGGCGCGATATCGGAAAGCTCTCAGTGATATGCGGAGTTTTCAGATAAGCTCCAGATGGGCATATTTTATATTTCGAATTATCGATACATTAAACTATTTCGCGAACCCCTTGTTGATTTGATTGTGGGGTATAACGCGCCGACGCAACGAAGGCGATGAGGCGCGCCGTAGTCGAGGGCTCCTGATTAATTTTGACCACCTGGGGATCTTTAACGTGCGCCGAAATCTTGTACACACGGGCGTTTTTACTTTTCGCCGCCATCAGAAAAGCGGCCGCCGCGGCCGGGAATCGAACCCGTAACCTCGTGCTCAGCGCGACCCCCTTGTAGTTAGAAATATCAGGGATCGACTATATATAAATATAGAGAACAATTCAACCGCCTATTATAATTTCGCGCTAAGAGGGCGGTGCAGGATGAAAGGCGCATGTGGCTAACCTCACTCTAATTTACAAAAACGCAAAGCTTGCCCACAGGTCAGCGCAAAGAATAAATCACTTAGGGGAGAGATGGAGAGCGAGAGGAAGAAGGAGAGATAGAGATATTTAGATAGATAGATAAATAGATAGATGAGAGGAGAGAGAGAGGAGAGAGAGAGGAGAGAGAGAGAGAGAGAGAGAGAGAGAGAGAGAGAGAGAGAGAGAGAGAGAGAGAGAGAGAGAGAGAGAGAGAGAGAGAGAGAGAGAGAAAAGACGGACCGGCCTTGTGGCTGCTCATCTTGCAGATGTAGGCGCTGATGGTGGTGATGGGCAGGTCGTCGAGCGCTCGCCAGCCCCCCACGGCCGCCGCGCCCTCGTGGGCCGCGGCGGCCGCCCTGCCCAAGGGCCCGAGCGAGTGCTTGCCCAGCGAACAGGGGATGTCGTGCCAGTGGGCCGTCGAGTGGCCGCTGTCCACACGCAGCATGGTGCAGTCCTCGTACGCCACCCAGTCGGGCTGCGACGAGAGGCCGTGGCCCGCGTACGCCCTGCAGCGCATGCGCACACCGTCGTGCACTCATTGCTCGCTTGGCCCCTTCCATCACGTGACATTTATTCTCGCTTTCACAGTAATCGGCTACACTCTTAAGAAGTCCCCGTAAAGCGTCTTAATCACGATACTTCAGAATGACCAATCAAAGTGGCCTAGTATATGCAAATTACGTGAATGACGTGGCCGAGCATTCAGTTTGAGTGAAAAGGGGCATCTACTCTGTGCTACGTATGAGCCCGCCGCTGGGCTTTGTTTCAATACTCCTCGGCTGTGCGGCGAAGCCTCCACTACGTGCGCCTTTCGAGCAAGCCCCACCGTGTCGGTGACTCATGTTTTCACGCCTCGACAAGCCCCGGTCAGACGCTTATCTTTCGGCGCGTTTCAAACTTCAACGGTACTGGCGAAGCACGTTCTTAACGCGCTTCAAGGACACAGAGGCCCCGTGGTCGCAGCGGAGTCCTCCTCTCTCCCCTCTCTCGGGCTCAGCGTGCGCCGCTGCTACCGACTGCTCACGAGCTCTGGAAAGTGTGGTGTGTGTCTGTGACGTTCGTGGCGTGTGCACAATCTAGAGGGAACGCCGTTTTGACCCTTGACGCTTTTGAGTATAAATACGAGCCTCTCGAGCGCTATACCGCATTCCTGTTTGAGCAGAGAATCAATGCTGTCCCTCTGCTCGAGTCCTGTACTGTTACCTCGCCCCGTCGGGGCGTTGTTCCTTGGCTTCGGCTCACCTCTCGATATGAAGTAAACAGTTATGTTAGCCTACGGCTTCTGGACTTCTTCACGGCTGAAACAGCGGCTGGCCGCTCGCATCACACCACGCTACCAAACGTATGTTGGAGGCGACGGAGCTCGGCTCGGGTCGGCCTTACCGGTCGCAACAACAGGGACACTGCTCAGTGCAAAACGCTATTCACGCCTTGCGTGTTGTCATATCTTAGGCTTTGTCATTCGCCGAACTTTCACACTCGGTCGCTTCAGTTGGTCATTCTGGAGCTTTGTAGTGAAGACGACCTACGGGAACTTCTCTAGATTGTAGAGGGCGCGTAAGATTCTTTTTACCTTTCCCACTAGACTGGCACGCAAAATTGCATGCCCGCATTTCTTTGCACAAATAAAATGACAATTACACCACACGGGTGTTACATTTCGGGCCCGCTTTACTCGCCACGCTCACGCTTATTCGATGACTTTAGGAGTTTAAAACAAGCGAGCGCCACCTTGCTTAAAGAGTGTGTGACAAAATTGGTACACAGAATCCGCTTAGATTTTTTTTGTGTTATCGAGTTCCAACAATAAAAGTGATGAAATGACGTGCGGGTTTACAGCAAGACACAAAAGGTAATTTTAGACACTTCTGGCCCTGATTCTCAGGTGATTACAAGACTGTACCCACTTGAAGGTGAAAAGGAAGAAGATCGCAGACGAAAACAAAGCGAAAGGTCACTATTCAGCGCTGGCGTTGCTTTGCAGCTTCTCCTTCCTCAGCATAAATCAAAATTAATTGTTCCTATAATTATTTCTCCTCTTACTGACCTCGTGCCGCTATTGATAAGCTTAGTTACAGTATGCGTACGCGTCGTGGTACACGCAAGGTCACGTATTTCACCAATGTCCCAAACCCGGAGTTAGCAAATCGTGTGACAAGATCTGCACGACTTCATTGACAGCGCAGGCTGCGACGAACGCAGTTTCTACCCTGTTTGTATAGGAACAATGCATTTAGCAATAAGCCTCATCTATCCACCTAGGCTTAAAGGCAACTCTTTTGACAAAGAGGGAAGAAAACGTTGGATGTAACTAAGGGAACGTTGAAGCGATGTAAAGAAGACACGCACTGTATAACATTGTCATGCTTAACGTACCAATCTGAATAACTCATGGGGTTACCGTCGCTCCAACGGTAAAAACCTTCGCCCGCGGCGTCCGTCAGGCCTGAAAAAGTGAAAGAGAAAGAAACACGGCTATGCAGGCAAAAAAGGAAAGCGCTCAAAAAAAAATCTTAGAGGCCCGCGGTTGGCTTGAAATAATTAAAGACCGACTGAAGGGAAGTGGGGCATATATTGGCTCAGTCGTTTACAGCGTGTCCTCTACGAGGGGCTGTTAATTTTCTTAATTTCAAATAAAGTGAGCTGGCGTAACATGTTTATATGCAGCTTATTTTGTCTAACCCAGAAAGAGTCGGTGTTCACCTCAGAAAGAACCGACCTTTTCAAACTGCCTCATGAAATCTGCATGCTCTCTGGTTGGAAGTTGTGAGGCGTTCTAATGTGTAGGTGGACGTCTTTAAGTAGGCAGAGCGAGAGTTGCAACCATTTACGCCTTAACTGCACCCATTTTAACAACAGCTACATGGCTGCGCACAATCACTCCTAGGTGGGGGCTTTTTTCAGTGCCATTCCTCTCGGTTCACTAACATTTAAAAGCGTGAACGACACTGCAACCGTGAGCCTTTTGCCTACGCAGCTCGTTTATCCTAGATTAAGCCCTCGACATACTGGTGTGGCGACTTTATGTCTTATCATAGTGTACGGATGCATGACTGGACACAAGTGAAAAAAATGCCTTTCATACGTATGTACGTCTCGGCATCTTCGTACTCATCATCATCGTGGCATCACGTTAGACAAGAGCGGAATTGCGGGCGGTACCTTGCCTATCATGCGACACGCTAGCAAGTCGCGACCTCCCTCACGCTGTCCCTATCTGAACGAGGAATGCAAGAATAAGAGAGAGGGATCGGGACACTGGCCTCCGTAATATATCTGTGTGGCAGTAGTGGATGAGTGTTTTCAATTAAAGAAATTCAACACTCTAAGAAATCGCCGCCGGTTGGCGTACGTCCCTCCAACGCTTCAGAACGACCGATAAGCGTGACTAAATGCGCCACTTTGGTGAATGACGAGGCCAAGCATGCGATTAGAGTAAAAAGAAATTTGCAGAAATTTAGAGAATTGTCTCACAATGCGTAGCCTTCTTAAGCCGCTTGATCTTGGGTGTGAGTTCTTTACAGCTATTTTTCTGGTTTTTCTAAATCCTGCCCGACAAATTATTTCCATTTACGCTATTATACAGATTACAGGTGAAACTTTCGCTAAATCTGCATTATTGTGGAAAAGCAAGACGTTGTACGGTTTCCGGTTATACGTTTTTTTATATTTTTCTTATTTTTAGCTTTTCAAAATCTCCTTCGACCAATCATCTCCATTTACGCCATTATAGCGATTACAGCGGGAACTTTCGCGAAAATTTGCATTATTGTGCAAATGCAGGGCTGATGGAGGCGAAAAGCAAAAACGCCCGTGTGTACGAGATTTCGGCGCGCGTTAAAGCCCCCCAGGTGGTCAAAATCATTCCGGAGCCCTCCACTACGGCGTGCCTCATCGCCTGCGTTGCGTCGGCACGTTAAAGCCTACAATCAATCAGTGGAAATGCAGGGCGTTACACGGTTCGCCATTTGCAGTAATTTTTTTTATTTTCTTAATATTTTAGTTTTTCAAAATTTTGTCCGACCAATCATCTCCATTTACGCAATTTTAACGATTACAGGTGCAACTTCCGCGCTATCTGCATTTTTGTGAAAACGCAGGGTGTTACACGGTCATGGTTGTGGGGGTACTCGCCAAAGAATGCTACGCATTATAAGTAGAATCTGCGCTTGGACAACAGCGCACATGCACGCCTCGCAGTATTGTGCCCAGCGCAGATTATATATTTTTTACTAATCGCATGCTCGTCTTTGTCATTCAAAAATTTGCACATTTAGTCACGCTGATCGGTAAACACGTATCTATAATTAGCCAATCCGTAGCTCATCTGGATTGTGCACTAGCGCTTTAATTAGAAAGTGCACGAGACAAGTTTTTCTCAGTGCACACCAATTATGTTGTACGAAGCGAGAACATCATTTTTGACGATTTTGCCAGGGCAGTTTGCTGGGGTTGTTCGATTATTTTTGTTTTTAAACACTGTGGCCACTGCAGTGTTCCTAAAACTACCCCATCAGAGCCATTATTATTTCATTATATTTTGTAATGTCCCCTCCCTTTACCCTTGCACACCAAACTTCATCAAAGCGTAACATGGCGAGTTTGTACCCCCCTCTGTAAATAAGCGTTATGTTACCCTACGAAAAACAGCGCGCAAACGGACGGGACGGCAGAAAGGAAGGTGCACAACACAAGCGCAGTTTCGTAAGATATGCTTCACCAACTAGCCCACATTTCGGTCTTGTTTCGTTATGTTAGCACCACCACCACCCCCACCACCACCCGCAACTATACTTTCGGCATGAATTTGGCTTTGAAAAAGCGACGCACTCCCGGGAACATCAACGCCGAAAAACATCCCGAAGTTCACCCAGATATATTTCGGGTATATATATAAAAAAGGCGAGCTTTCCTTTACCCTATATTGCCGAAGTACACAAGCGGGGAAGCAAACTGTGGCGCGCGTATACATATGCATATATACGCGCGTACCGATGTATAGCGACTTCCTGTGCGCCTTCCAGATGTCGGTGAGGAAGTAGTGGATGATGGCCATCTCCCGCTCGTCCAGAATGCTGACCAGGTGTCCCGAGCGGCCCTTGCCCCAGGCGGCGCACTTGGCCTCCGCCTCGTACCACTGCAGCGGGTCCGGCTCCTCGTACATGTTGTAGCAGTGGTCCTGGTAGAACTTCCACTGCTGGGGACACTCCTGCGGGTCTGCGCCACGGGGGAAGGAGAGATCGCGTACCGCTTCGGCTGCATATACAATGTAGTAGCACGGAACGCTCCCCTGCCATGCCAGTGGGAGGAGACGGTAGGGCATGCTCGAAAAAAATGTCAACGATAAAAAAATATTATATAGCATGCCGAAAACGGTTGTTTCCGCTCTCATTTAAGTAGTCATCCTTTGTAGCCATAGAAGGGAAAATTATGCTCTTGCAGAATCTACGCATGACATGTCTCACAAAACTCTAGGATTATCGTTATAACAACGCCTGAAAAATACAATGCCAAGAGAACGAGGAGCGAAAACTTCCGCCAAAAGTGATAATTAAGCGAGAAATAATGCTTTGCTCTTATGCATCGCACTTCCGCATTTCTTTTGCGGAAGTACCCGCAGCGTCAATAAAAAATGCCACCCCAACAGCACCATGCGACTGCTCTGGAGTCGGCGATTTCCGAAACAAAGAAGTGGTAGAAAAAAAGAAAACTGCTTGGCGTATTGTACGACCTATAGTGGAGGTAAGTGTTTACCTCCTAAATAAACGAGTACTTCAACATATCCCCTTTTTTTCTCTCGAGACGATAAGGGGAAATTCTCACTGTCAAAGTAGAGCTGGTTGAGGTCTGGCGGCAGCTGGAAGCTGAGTGACTTGTACGAGAGCGCAAAGCCGCGCCCGGTGCCCTTTCCGTCGGTGGAGAACACGATGGAGAGCGTGTTCCAGCTGGAGACCACGTTGCGGGGAGGCATCGAGTTGTTGCAGTAGCGGCCTGCGAGGATTCACCCCATGCTCAGCGACGCTCGTTCGCCTCGAGACGACACGCCTCGTGTCTTAGCAGTTCCATGTTATGGAGTCAATATGGAGTCAATCGTCAAAAAAAGGGGCAAGGTTTAAAAAAAAAAAAGATGATCGGCGATGCAGGGTAGTATTTAAATGAACGTGTGCTGACGAAAAGTATGGTAGGGAAGGTGCAGCGGCATTGCGTTTGCAGAGCTCTTCCTGGTTAACTGGCTGTAATCGCTCCTGGGGCGCACCACGAGCACACTTAAGAGGGGCCATGCAGACAAAATACAAGTTTGTTTCATTCGAAAGATTTCGTGTTTTGTGGTGCCCCCAGCGCTTGTCCGGAAGCAAACGATGTTTCTTTTTCACTGAGAAAGTAATAAATGTAAGTTAAAATTTTCATTTTCCCGCCAAATCGTGTGTTTTCGTGACGTCTGCAATGATGTCATATCTGCTGGGGAGCTTTGTTTACCGTTATTCAACCTAGATGGCGCCACAATACCGTGGCGGGCCATTTTATGTTTTTGTTTTTGACCATATTTGTACATGGCTTGTTTTCGTTAAGGTAGAAAATATTCATTTCGTGAAACATCGTGTTCGTTCGACAAATATGGTCGCGTAAGACACCGGCGCTTACGCCAATCGGCCAGTGTCGACTGATACAACCCCAAAGCGCCGCAGTGCTGTACGGCTAAAAACAGCATAGTGCGCGCAGTACCGACAGAGTACGCATCGGTACATCTATGTTTACGTGTATTTTCGTAACTTCCACTGTTTACCCCACCATTCTTACTGCTGTAAAAAGAATGCATTTCACTAGCGAAAGACAGAGGCGGACGAACAAGAAGTACACAGGACACTCGCTAGTGTCTTGTGTAGCGAGTATCCTGTGTGCGAGTGTCCTGTGTACTTCTTCTTCGTCCGCGTCTGTCTTTCGCTAGTAAAATGCAGTCAGATAACCAACTAGCCCAACTTTCTGCCTTAACTGTAAAAAGAATGTGCCCTAAATGTTAGCACAAAAATGGCTCGTTCGGCAGGATAAGCTCTGCCTAATATGAATTTGCTCTTGCGGCTTCAGCCAATTTCACAGCTGTCACGTATAACGTCATAGGTTCTGTTGCAGGAAATAAGCTAGTGGGTAACATGGTCATTCCCTTTTTTTCCTAGTTATGTAGCTTACTTGAGCGAAGTTTACGTTAAAAGTGGGAACAGTATGATTCTGACGAGGCAATCTATCGAATGAACCAAACTTGTGTGTTGTCTGGACGGCCCCTTTAAGCCATTGCGCAGAGTAGCTGTGAATTTCCCCTGAAAGTTTCAGTCCCTACACAGATTTCAGCTTCTATAGGTAGGGTGTCAAGTCGGTCTAATTAGTAGGCGTTCGTGCGTGATGCGAGAGCAAAAAAAAAAGCGAAATCAACGAATTACACGAGGATAACCACCCGACTAAAGATAAAAGCAACGCTGTGCATGATGTCCAAACACGCTTCACTGTATTCGTGTGCATAACATGGTAAGTAATTGACTCATAGTGTAAGCCCAGAATGAACAGGTCTGGTTTCTCCAGATTTCCCAAGAGCTCTTAGGCGCTTCTGGCACTCTCCCCAAAACGGAAATTCTACCTTCGACATCAAACGCTCAACCATTTGTGAGTATACAAAAAATAAAAATAACTGCTAAGGGGAAAGAAATGCGTTTCGTAACATTGCAAAGCACTTATTGCTCTGCGGGAGCAATCCACACGGGAGGGTCAAATGTGTCCCAGGCAACGCGAGCTCGCTAGTGTAATAGGAGACGCGGGAATATTGGTTAACATCATGGCTTTCAACTGTCGACAGTGCACCGGCACACATCTCCGTGTTGTAAGTAACGGTGGTTTTGGATTGCTGGTGTTTCAAACCCTGCATACGTCCCGGCGCTTTTAGCAGCGGAAGTGTTTAAGCTCGCTCAGGTGCGGGGGGGGGGGGGGGGGGTAAGGCTAGGCCAAAAAGTGTGAGGGATAGAGGTAGCCAATTGGGCGCCAAAGTAGCCAACGAGCAGGCGCCAATTGGGAGTGCGCGCCTCAAGCAAAAAGATGGGCTCGGCAGCACGACCAAGATGGGCCGTGCTAATGTTCCCCGTATCTTTTTCGTGCAGGTAAAGAACACTCACTGCCTTTTTACAAAACGAAGTAGTAACCGCTGTCTTTTCGTTATGAGCTCTATACTGTGTGACTGATTAGCCTGACGCATGCTCTCGGCGTCTTAGGCGAGAACTTCTGGGTCCTACCTGGGTTTTTTGTTTACGGCACGCAATTTTCTAACCAACTAGAGACTAACAGCTTCGCTGTAAAAAAAACAGAATGGTACAAAATCAACGGGGACATCGTGTCCTCACTTGCATGGAAGAAACTCGGGATCTTTCCAACCCGGAGGTCGGCAAAGATAGTCATGGTCACGGCAAGGAGAATCTAGGTGTAACGCTAAGGTGGTGAAAAGCGAGCAGCATGCATCACTAAACAAGCTCGTGTGGGTGATATTCAACCCCCCAAAATTAAGCTAAAAGTGTAGAGTTGTGCAGGGCATATAGGAAGCAGAGGGACCGACAACTGCTGCTTCACTGTTTTGGAACGCCTATATACGGCGTATCCGGCTCGAATCAGTTGGAAGATAACTTCCTGGCGTATTAAAAAATCTCCATTCACGCGCCTACACCAAATGCGCAATCGCTCACCGATGAGGTTCTCCTGCTCTTGGTCGCGGCCGTCGTAGAACTCGAGGAAGTCGGAGGCGCAGTGCTCGGCGCTGGGCAGGTCGAAGTCCTCGAAGGTGACGTTGATGTAGTGCGAGGGCGGAGCCACGATGAGCCAGGCGCAGCGGTGGTTGTTCACGTACGGCTTCGGGTAGTCGATGGAGAAGATGTGGCCGCAGCGCGCGTCGCACACGTGCAGCGCCGAGCAGTGGTAGTCGCCCATGCCGCAGCCCGGACAGTCTGCGAGCGCGTAGTATATATAGCGAGACGCGCGGCGAAATGCATAGTGCACACTGTAACGCAAGCTTATGCACGCAGTAATGGCGAGGCCATCTACGGGGGGCTGTCAACACCCTCCGAGCTGATTGTTAACTTGCAACACCTTGTAGCTTAGCTTATGAGCATAGATGCGGCACCGAGAATCATGCGAAGAAATTGGGCTAACATAACGTGTTTCTACTAAAGAAAACATATGCCTGCCTATTGATGCACGAAAAAAAAAAAAGACAGAAGGTTTTGTCTAGGCGCAGCGGCTTAAACTGTGTGTAACGTGGGCTGAGTTCTGTTCGGCGATCCCGGCCAGCCACTGCAAAGCAGCCGCGATTCATCAATAGGGCAAATGTCGGTAATATGCCTATATCCCCATAATGTGCTACCGCTGCATAAAAAGATGGGGGACAAGTTGTTTTCACGAAACAGCCAGGCAAACGAACATTCCCTGATTAGAACGACATAATACAAGCATTAAGAAGAATTTATGCGTTCAACGTTTTGAAGGGTCGCTCAACAAATGTCTCAACTCATCAGCTTACGAAAAGCGTGAAGGTTATCGCACATAAATAAAAGAGCCGAAGGCGAGGCGAAAGCTCAACACGAGCACAATTGGAGAAGATTGGACGAGCGCTATCCTCCCTCTCCTGTAGCACTCGTCTTAAGCTTGCGCGAATTCGCATTTCGCTCTTTTAATCATTAGCCACCAACATGCCCAACATTACGTTCTTCTGAGTTATCGCATAGCATCACGCCACTCCGCGGCCTGAACTGTGGAGCGTGCGAACAAAGGTGTCACATTTGCCACCTTTACCTGTGAACTTGTACGTAGCGTAGAAACCGCTGAATCTGCTCAGTGAATAGCGAAAGCAAGTCTTGAGGTGTATCTCCATGGCTCCGTTGGAGATTATCTCCTTGGGAAAGGTCTGGCCGTTAGGAGACAGGATGAAGTCCGAGCAGTTGCTGTTCAGGTCGCGCCCGGGATACAGGAGCAGCTGGTCCTGTCGGGCATAAGAATAAAGGACGAATCAAGAAAATTTTTGAATAAGCCAGAATGCCGAGAATTGTAAGGCGGGGAAAGCTACGCTGGTAAACATAACGTTTATTAGAAAATTCTAAGCAGGCGGACGTAGAAAAAATGGCTGCGGCTTAGCTCCGCTAACCTTGGATATGTGCAAAGAAAAAGCTTGGCTCAGACTGGTTGAGTATTGCTTTCGCTTGGTTAGCCTTTGATGTGGCTGTATTGCCGACCACGTCCTCAAAGCCGTTCGGTTCCGTGCAACGCTCACAGAAGGAGGCCGGACGAACGCGGCGTTCATTCATGGCGAACGGACCGTTCCTCTTCACCGGGCGCGTGACAAGTCACGTTGCCTGAAACGACCCAGCGCCGCATGCATGGGAGGTTGCGGGGGTGGTTGGCTGCCTCGTCCGCAGCGGCGGTGGCTACCGCTGTCGGCGCCCGCAGGCGCCAACAGCGGGCCCCGCGAATCACGCGATGCGCTTTGAGGGGAGTGTCGCTGGGTGTGTCTCCGGTCATGCTCACTTCGTTGCAAATGTCGACGAAAGGCGATAGTCGTCTGCTGCCCCTGCCAAGTAAATTTCTCCATTCTCTTCCCGCTCACCTCTCATACTGTTCCTCTCCCGTCTCACTCCTCCCAATATAAACACGCTAGCGGTTTGCTCAAGTCAATTTAAATTTACCGCGTTTTACTGCTCCACGCCGAACGCCTCGATGCCAGCGCTGCCATACGGCGGAGGCGCGCGTGAATCGAGGCACCCTACCTATTTCACGAGCGTTCCAAGCGGGATGTTAAAACTATCTAGCGGAGCCTTTCGTTACTGTTGAGGCTTGCTTTTTTTTAAATGTCACTAGGGAAACCACGGGCGACCGCTTTTATATTTTTCTGGACGTGTCCTTTTAAATCAACCATCCGTGTATTTTTAATGAAGAAAACACTGCGAATACCCCTTATATATTGATGTCTTACCCCAGATATGCATAATATTCTGTTTTGGCTCAACAATGTTGACAAGAATGAGCATTGCCACCGGACGTAGCCGCTTAGATTTGGCTGTAGGTATATAGACTTATTATACAGCATCTGCTTCACTTTGACCGGGTGGCTAAATTAAGGGACGGTACCGTTTTGGACTGTGTTAAGCAGATTGTTTGGCCTTACACTTAGTATGAGAACACGTTAAAATGACGTGTTGGTGAACTTTCTAATGTGTGCTGGTGCTTTTGTATTGTGGCCAAATCGTCGTGCCGCGTGTCTTTATGCCCGACCGCAACAGGCTACGTTTCCACTGCTGTGGCGTGTAGGGTCTATCCTTGTGAGTGACTTAGAAAATGAGTTGGCAGCTCTAGGTGAAGAAGACTTCTTGTTACGCTGGTCTACGCGCTTCATAGTGGTCAGGAACAACATAATGAGCATCAGTATTGTGCCGTATAATGAGTTTCAGCTAGTTTATGAACTCTTTCTGTGAACACCTGTGAACTTTTTGTGGATTAATTTTGGAGTAGCTTGTTTCACCACCACAGACATTCGTTGTTCAAAGTGTTGACTGCCCGGAGTACTTGAGACTGATTGGGTTTTTTCTGTTTTTAGGGCAGCGCTGCTACCACTAGTTGCTGCGCGCTGATAAGTGGTTTTATAATGAATTCTCTTTCCACAGACAGACATACAGACAGACAGACAGACGAACAGAGAGAGGAGAAGAGCAGAGAGAGAGAGAAGAGAAGACAGAAGAAGAGAAGAGACAGAGAGAAGAGAGAAAGAGAAGGAGAGAAAGAGAGAGAAGAGAGACAGAGAGAGAGAGAGAGACTGTGGTAGAGAGGAGAGGAGGATAAGAAGGAAAGCAAAATTTTCGCGTTCAAGTAGCTTAAGAAGGACTATTGTCTTTAAAAACCATTTTCTTGGAGACGCCTCCTTGAGGATACAGGTTAAAATTCTGGCGTTGCTATCTATAGCATCTGCCAGCATATATTTCAATCCGACCAAAAATATTTGTGCGCGCGTTGCGGCATCCATTTTTTTTATAATATGAAAGAAAAAAAGAAAAAAAAAAAACATATGTAAGCCGTTTCAGGTATCTGAGTACTGTTTAATGGGCACCATGAGCGTTTAAAACAGGTGACCTTTCTCCGTTTTCTCGGACACTTCTTTTCGAAAACAACATCCATCTGGCCCAGATTTCAGACTGTCGAGACATACAGGAACGAATTGCGGATAAAACCAAGAAATTTTAGCCAAACCTCATATAGTAACCCCCAAACTCAGTAAAGAATATACTTTACTCCATCTCTAATAAAGCCTGTCATCACCTTTTAATGACTCTGTGAACACTATGGGAAACATTAGCAAAATTTATTTTTATCAATTTTACTAATTTAGACAGGACAGGATGGGGTAACGGGTATTAATGATGCACTCCCGTTGACGCTGTAGCAGTGTCAAGAGGGCCAGCTCGGTGAGAAGTTAACGACATCGTGGTAATAAAAACATTGAGTTTCAAGTGTTATTTTAGAATCTGAGCTTATCTTTATCTTTATCTTTAGCCTGCTTATGTCCACCTGGTTATATTCTGAGCTACCTGAAATTAAACGAGGAACATATATTATGCGCAAGAGGAGACGAAGAATACGCCCACGAGCGGCTTAAAAACAAACCGCTATCTTCTTGCGAAGCAGATCTCAAAACCACTACGGGCGAAAACTGTCGGCTGAAGAGGGCGACCGATGACAGCTCCTAGTGCACTTTGAAGTGTTTACGTATATAAGCGTCAGCAAGAGCCGAATCATTAATAACGAAGTTATCGATCGAGAACTACGCCACCGAGTATATTTATCAAAAAGCCGCTCTTAGTGCGATAGCGTAGGTAAAACGTTGTGGAATAGGAACAAACAACCAGGAGAAATGTGCTCGGGATGACAAGGTGTGGGAGCATGGGTTTGTAGGTGGAGTTATTATTCGGGGCAAACTCTTTGTCGTCGTCTTCACTATCCGGGTATGCAGCGTCAGAGAAGCACGGACAAAACGGGAAGAGATGTGGATGGAGCATGGCGTTATTGACGGAGAGGTAGTGATACAGGGGGACACGACAAAACGCGTTATGTTATGTGTAAAGCTTACTTTTCAAGTGGACCTAAAATCCCGATGCCGTACACTGTCTGTCACGAGCAGGGCGCTGTTGGCCTTGTGACGTTCTCATATCCACAAAAAAAGCTAGCCATTCGTTGGAAACTTCTCATAGTGGCTATATATATAAATGCAACAGCGCGTACAGGTGTAGGCGCTTCGAGCCGGGTTACGCTCCCAGACAACCAGCCGAACATGCACCAAGCGCTCAATTTCGACCACCGGAATGCACGGCAACTTTTCGGAGTGCTCCAGAATGCTCTAAGGCGACAAATCAAATACAACAACAACAGCAAAAAATGGCGCAGCTTGACTAGTCGTGCAAAGCTGGAGAAGCAGCATCGCTGGCGGCCCCTCTCCCATCGTCGGAGACCCGGCTATTGCACCAAACATTTATTTCCAAACTTGCCGCTGAAAGTTCTTCATGACCGGCAGGCCCGGATCGTTTCGTCCGCAGGCTTACACATCTCTCCCAAAGCGGACTGCGTTAGCGCACGCTAGGACCTGCGGCCAAGTCCAAAGCCAACGCCCGCGCTGCGAACCCAAAGGAAACGCTGTGCTCCCAAGATGCGATAATAGCTCAATTGGATACACGCCGAATTTCATAACGCGATGTACCGAGGTTCGATTGCGACCACGAGAAGCGCTTTTTTTTAAAGACAATAGTTTTTCTTGGGCTACTTGAACGGGAAGATTTTGGTCTGTCTGTCAGTCACTGGATTCAGCCAGCCGGCCAAACTGACCACATGTTGCGCAATAGTCTTATATACTCACAGCCAAATCCCAACGTCCAAGTCCGGTTTTAATGTTCATACTTCTCAACATGGTTGAACAAGAACAAGGCATTACGCAAATATAAGCCCGAAAATCAATACGTAACTAATTTTTGCAGTGTTCCTTTATTAAAAAAAATTACGTATGCTTGCTTTTTGCGATAGCAAACAAAATACTCCACCAACTGCAGAAAACCGTCGCCAGCTGTTGCCCGCGCTACCTGGCGGTAATAGAAAAAAGTCAAACGGCGACAGCAACAAAAGGTTCCACTAGACGTTCCGCTTAAAGTGCTCGTGAAGTAGGGCAACGTAGTTCTATAAACGTTGTAGTCGGGTGCCTCGATTCACGCGCGCCTCCGCTGTACGGCAGCGCTGGCATCGATGCACCCGACTTGGAGCAGTGGAACGCGGTAAATTTAAATTGGCTTGAGCAAACCTCTAGCGTGTTATCTTGGAAGGAACGAGACGGGAGAGGAACAGCATGAGAGGTGGGCACGAAATAGAAGGGATGCATTTACTTGGCAGGGTCGCCAGTGGACTATCGTCTTGCGTCGACATTTGCAGCGAAAGGAGCAGATACGCGGCCAATTTTTGCTTTCCAACTGGCTGCACATGTTATTGTTCCCCGCCGCTGCTGTTATTGTTCCCCACCGGTTTCACAGCGCAAAGGTCACGGGTTCGATTCCAGAGACCTTCCTAACCACATTTTTTTCTTGGGGATTCGGGGTTTCTTGGTGTGTCGGACGGAACAGGCTCGGCCTAAACAGCTCTGGTGTTAAAAATGTGCGTAGGTATGCTTCGTCACAATGCACCTGAATGACCAATCGCGGCGCCCGCGGGAACAAGTTCGGCAAGTAAAGAGGCACGACCTATGATTTGACTCAAAAATGTTGTCTGCGCAGTGATATAGCGCAAAGCAAATCGTCATGCTACTTGCATTGCGCGATGTCACAGCGAAGGCCACATTTTTTCTAGTTAAATCTTATGTTGCGCGTCGTCATTGGCCTACTTTACCGCTTTGATTGCAGTGATTGGACTTCTCTGTACATTTCAGGAGCCCACTGGCGCACATTCTTTAGAGAGCAGAGGCCGGGTACGCATAAAGAGATTGGTTCACTTACTGACTGAGCATGGAAGCGATAACCACGCCTATTTGTGGCCACATGTTCGAAAATAAAAACAAGCTTGAGTTGAAAAAGAAAACGCTATGGTTTAAAAAATAAATCTGGTGTCGCAGTTTATATTAAAGAGACACTTAAAGCAAACAGGACCACAGGAGAGTAAGACGATGGGGCGAGCGCTTTATAATAAAGGTAGAACGATGGGTTAGACAAGGGCACTTTTTCTTTTCTCCCAGAAATCCGCTAAATCAAACGATGCGAATTTGCCAGCTTGTGGTGACTGCCTGAGTCAGCAAATCGAAGTAAAGGATGGTGTGACATAAGAACCGCACTTTCAAATGCTTTTTCCCGTTTAGAAGTTGCGTGTGAATCCGCTAAAAATACTTACAACATGGCTTCGGCATTCTAGACTTTAATCTGGCGAGGAAATCCGGCAATGCTTACAACTTCCTTCGGTTGCTTGTAAGCGTCAGGATTCCGCGTCTGAGGCGTACACCAGCGGTCGTTCAGATGAACCGTTCCTCACGGGCGCTTCCGACTATCACGGCAACACCGACGAAACAGAACAGAAATAAGAATAACAGTAAAGGTAGTAGTAACTACTATTGTGTCTGTAATGGGGTCAGAAAGGAAAGGGACGAAGGAGAAGGTGGTGTCTTCTACTCGTCTTCCTTCCCTGTTCTTCAGCCGTTGGCCAGAAGTCCTTGGATTCTGGCGGCGGTCTCGGCCAGCCGAACGACCTTAAGTTGTACGATTATTCTTTTCTCTCTGATACAATGCGTGCCCCCCTCCAGAACAAGGGGGACGCATCCCTAAACAATCAGCCCAAGGTGGTACAACGTACAGTGACAGCTGTTGACGTATAAAGCTATGCGATTACAATGATAACTCAAGGACAAATGACCGAAAGCTGTAGACTTAAAATGAGAAAGAAGGAAAAAGGCCCAGCGGGCCACGTGCTATGCGTCCATATATCTGGGGCAGATGACCCCGAGTTGTAGTAGGAAAGTAGTTTTCAGATTTTGGTCAATCCTTAGTATGGAGACATTTATTGCGCCATTGTGCGTGGGAGACTAAAGCAGCAACGGCATGCGGGCTAACTGGTTTAGTCGCTGGGGATGTTGAACGTTACGAGCCCCTCTCCACCCAATCCCCCCGCCTACCCCATCGCAATGAATGAAGGGTATAAACACCCTTAATTTAAAAAAAATCGTAAGTTCACGCAGAAAATTTCTGTTTCTAGTTGCTTGAAAACCTACAAGCCATGGACGAATTTCCCTCAGCCTACTACGCCTTCGTGTGCGCTGTAAAAAATGTTCAGCCCTTACACCCTGTGGAGATGGTTCACCAGTGAAGCTGAAAAGGTGCAGAAATGGTGTTTATCTTAAGGTTTATCACGCGGGTATATTAAAGTGTTCCTGAACCCTGTTACGCGTTTATGCGTCACTTTACGCACCCCCTTGTACTGAGCAATGAATTCACGGACACGTCTTGCTTAAATATATCATAATGTTTATTTAAATGCGCCTTGCATAGCAGGTAGCGTGCGCTAACGCTACGGCGGCGGGCACCGGGACTGGACTTGAGGATTCGCTCTGGTAGGGTGGATTAGTTCCGCTGGCCAGCCCACGCCATTCCCGCACATTAGCTCGGCTGAAGGGGCGACCTCTGCGCTCTCGCGGCGCGCGCATGCGCAGTCGGGTCCCGGTAACCCACAGCCGTAGCGTGAGCCTTCGCTATAGCCGCTATGCTACATGGCGGCACGGTGATAGCGGGCGGATACCCGGCGCTGTTCGCGACTCCGTTCTCCGTACGTGACGTTTCCCCTTCATTTGCTCCCTCGCATTTGGCGCGTGTGCACCTCCCTCCAGGCTGTGCTACTCCACACCCCCGCGGGGTGACCACCCCGCTGAGCTTCCCTTTTCTCTTGCTCCCTCACAACTGGCGCGTGTGCATTCTACGCCGACGCTGCGAGAGTGTATGGATGTCATCAGCACGCATTACTCCAAGGTGAAAGACCCGGACATAGCCTCTCCTGTTGCTCCTAACAACCCGAACTTGGTTTTTCCTTCGCGCATGAGCTCTGGTTCCGGCGAAGGGTCTTAGTGGGCACGGACGGACCTTTCACCTATGCATACACAGCTTCACTGTAAAAACTTGGATACAAAACCTGCAATTACGACCTGTTATCGCGTTGGTCTAGCCCTCGTGTCACGGGTATCACGGCAACCTTCCCACCTGAGAAGCTGACTCCGTTGGTTCGATGCCCCAAACTTCCCTAGTGGCAACGACATCTTGTTTTAGATGCGACGCATCGCTTTCACTCGCCTTGTCCCTCCGGCGTCGTCCGGCGTAGTCCACATCCCTCCCCCATTCTCCTCGCCGCCCCAGCTGCGCGCTAGCGCCGCTCTCACCGCAGCGCCATCTGCGTGTCAGCGCTCGCCGGCGCTCGCTCCGTCGCCGTGCCAGCTGTGCGTGGGTGCGGGTTAGCGCGCAGCTTGCACGCAGCTTGCACGCAGCTGGCGCTCGGTTAACACATGCGCATGCGCTGCTATGCGCTGCTCTCTCTCATTCCGCTGCATGTAAACGCGGTAACTGCGCCGCTCCGCTCAGTTGTTCCGCCGCCGCTCCGCCGATTACATCCTCCGATGACCACCGATGATTTGAATGGAGACTAACAGGCCTGCTATCGCGATGGTCGGCGCAACCGTAACAAGCACCGGCCACCCAGATAAAAAATTTACACCATCTTCCCGCGAGGGGAACCATGGGGTCCCGGTAACCAATGGGGTCCCGTTTTTTTTTTTGCTTTTGTTGTGCTGTTTTTGTTTCTCTTTTTTAAACTATTGTATAACGCCATGCAATTGCTGCCCGTATTCATGGTTTGCGTTTTGTTGCAGTTGTTACGTTGCATTGAATCTTGTTGTACTGCTTTTTTTGTTTTTTTTTTCCTTTTTTGTTGTTGTAGTTTACACACCATGTGGTATTGCCCCCCCCCCCCCCCCCCCTATGTAATACCCTCTTCTAGAGGGCCTTTAGGGGTAACCTGAATAAAAAAATAAATGGGGTAGATGCGACGCATCGGGGGTGAACATGCTGCGTAAAATATGGACACACAACAACAATGGACACGCTAACATAACGGAAACGCAACGGAAACCCCCGATGCGTCGCATCTACCCCATGGTTCCCCTCGCGGGAAGATGGTGTAAATTTTTTTAGATCTGTGCTGGGGCAGTTCATGCTATGATACCAACAACAAAAAACACTCCAAGAAGAGGTACCCTCTGCAATAAAGGCACTGGCAAAGAAACGTTTACCGGTCCCTCCGTACCTGGCACTGGCCCGCGCGGGACGAGGCCTCCCGCTGAGCCAGGTCGAAGATGATGAAGCTGAGCCACACGTGCTTTCCTGGGGGCGGCATGATCTTCCACCAGCAGCTTTTGTCCTGGCCGTAGTAGAAGGGGTGGTTGGGAGACGCGATCGAGCCCTCGGGCGCCTCCAGGACCGCGCCGCAGTTGACTGCGAGCGACGCCGTGATGAAAGAGTTGGGCAACCGAGGCGCCCGAGTCGTTGCCACACGGGTTAACGTCAGATCTGGCCAAGACACGAGGCTCCCTGCTAATTGAATAAGGGATCAGTGCTCCTACCACACAAATCCGCCCACCCATAGGCTGCTCCTGCAGGCGACACCTTAGGGCCTTGAAGAGCATTTCACCCCTTGTGCCCGCGTTTTTAGGCTGGTTCGCCGCGCCTCTGTTTAGTAGAAGTGGAGCCGAGAATCAGCAGGGCAGAAGGCTGTGCCAACAAGGACGCGCTTCTACAGTGCAGGACACTTTACGCCGCCGTCGTTCAGTAATGGCGGCGCCAAGCGTTTGACTCACGTTGTCCCACATCGGTCTCAAAGTTGAACGCTTAGCACAGATGCGTGTCTTATTATTAACGTCTACCGGATAAGCGAATTGCTCTTTCCAATTATTAGAAATGTTGCTGGAAAGGCACTCCTTACGCGCTGCTTTCACGAAGGGCCCGCGCTATGTTCACACCCTTACGCCACTGTTTGGTGTGTCAGAAAGAAGGTATAACACGTGTTTACCCTGAACGAGCGAGCATAGCTGCTTGAAACTGTGAAATTTAATATCTGCTTGCACACATGAATAAGGTGCTAACATCCCTGAATAGTAATTTTTCGTTAAAGGGGAAGACGGCGGATCAAGGCACAATGCTGAACTGCATCTTAAAGAATAACATTTGCTACATTCTTAACTTTACCTGCGCCCTGACAGCGGCGCGAAGCAGCAGAACATATTTTACGGACGACGTTTCTCACTTTCGAGATACCTTTTCGTCGACCCCCCTCTGTACTTTTATTATCCACTTACCTTTACGCAGCGCGTTCTTGCCTCCACTCACGAAAATTGGGCCTACGTCATTCCTTCAGCGTTTAGAGGACGGGATGTGCGTGCTTGGGTTAACTGAAAGCTTTGATCCGGAACCCCACAGGTTTGCGTTTTGGCTGTGTGTAGTTCGTGTTCCACTTTATCCTCAAGCATTCCCTGCTTCATTCTGTCCTTTTCTCCAGCCCTTTCTTTTGTTGTTTTATATGCCCAATCCCCGCCCCTGTAACTCTATTCAACTTGTGAGCTATTTCTTATGTAAGCGGTAGCAGCACAACAGGCCTTATATTCTTTATCAGGAGACGCGTCAGAAACGCTTGAGACAACGTTAACTCGCCGATTTTACTACGGACAATGACGATTTAATCCCAGCTGTAGACACGTACAGCTTTTTTTAAGTTGTTGGATCACCAATTGCTTGCGTGCATTGGATATGCTTAGAATGCCATGATATCCGGATGTAGCAAAAGCTCTGCGAGGGATGTTTCAGTTCTACATAGATAGGCCAACGCTTAGCATTCGTGTACGTGCTTGTATACGTGCCTCGACTGCAACTTCCACATACACTAAACAGGTACCGCTAGTTATTAATTAGGCAGGAAGTTCACTGACCACATGTTGTGTTTATTAGTGCTGCGTTTCAAATAATGCCTTCGTAATTCCCCGACCAGAGCAATAAAAGACACCTGGCTTGCGGCACCGTAAAGAGACTGCCGCAAGCAGGTCGTTTCGCTTCCGTTCTAAAGTTTTGAGTGTGTGGCACCATTGCCTATTCGGAAGCCTTTCGCGGCTTCGTCGGTCGTGTTTCAACTGAAGAAAAGTTTGCCGTAGCGCGCTCGCATCGCGGGGGCAGCCATGTTAAAATTCCGCACGGTAGCGTAAGCTGCCGCACGGTCCGCTAAGAGGCCACGGTTATCGCCGGTAACGCGCTAGCGTGCCAGCATGCGCAATGGCGCTCCGCTTGCTATCGGAGCGGAGCGGACCGCCAGAAGCGGTCAGCTAAATCTCTCCAACGTTAACTCGCCGATTTTACTACGGACAATGACGAGTTTAATCCCAGCCTGTAGAGCACGTACAGCTTTTTTTAAGTTGTTGGATCACCAATTGCTTGCGTGCATTGGATATGCTTAGAACTGCCATGATATCCGGATGTAGCAAAAGCTCTGCGAGGGATGTTTCAGTTCTAGATAGATAGGCCAACGCTTAGCATTCGTGTACGTGCTTGCACGTGCCTCGCCTGCAACCTCCACATACACTAAACAGGTACCGCTAGTTATTAATTAGGCAGGAAGTTCACTGACCACATGTTGTGTTTATTAGTGCTGCGTCAGCGATCATGCCTTCGTAATTCCCCGACCAGAGCAATAAAAGACACCTGGCTTGCGGCACCGTAAAGAGACTGCCGCAAGCAAGCTTGCGTCAGCCGCCATTTTATTGTTGTTTTGTACTGGGAAAAATAACAGGATAGGATGGCCCTTGAATTTTTCAAACCCTGAAAGCGCCTCGAGATAGTTTGTTTGCCTTACGTTTTTTTTTTTTCTGGCTTTAGTATTGCAAGGCGCATTATTCCTGTCTTCGCGCGCAGTTTAATACACGAGTGTCACGCAAGCAAGCACTTTGTCACCGGTACTATTATGTCCTGGTACAGGGCGTAGTGCGCCGAGAACCTTGGCTAATGTGTCATGTTTGCGTTCGCGGAATATGCGTTGCACACGTTGCGCAGACGGAGGGCCTGCAAGTAAATAATTACTATGTCTCGCCGACTTCGCTAAACTTATATTTTTTTTCGCATGACTCTCCTGTTGGGGTAAAAATGATGACTGTGGACAGTGAAGTAATCTCTGCCAAAACAAAATTGAATTATTGTCTTTACGCTAGACATAGTAATGACGCGTATAGACTTTGTCACGTAATATTCCGAGACACGTAATCGACCAAGGTGTGTTATAGCTTTGACGTTGTATAACGTATTTACAGATTGGCAACAATCGCAAACAAGTAGTTCGAAGGAGCAGGCTCCTATTTTCGCTTATTCGCAGGATGATTGTCCGTTCAATTTTCCTACGTATTAAAGCGTTTGCCACGAACTCTCAGTATGCTAATTTGGTTGCAGCTGCATCGGTGCAAACCACGTTCTCCTTAAATATCCTCGGTGTTATTTTGCTAAACTTTTCTTCCTATTTTTTGTACCACCATATTATTTTGTATTTATTTGTTTCGTAGAGTTTGGTTGACTTAATCTATTTGGTCTATTCTATTTGGTCTTAATCTATTAATCCTAAAATCTAGGTAAAGACACTAAAAAGTGTCTTTACCTAGATTTTAGGATACAGACTTTCCCCAACCAACCGCATTAACCCCTTCTCCGTGTGCGGGGCTCAGGTTTTACGCAAGGGTTTTAAATCCCGTAACAGCTTACTTTAGTTGTATTTTTTCTGGCATAATAAAAGCCAAACAGTCATCTGCATTGCGAATAATTACAGCTGAGTGGGGAAATTCGGCAGTAGAATCAAATTGTCAAAACCAAGCGGCTGCTGGAGATTTCGTGTGCCGATAGCTAATGGTCAGAAACCCACCTCTGGCCAGGTGGCGACCGTGCGCCCTGGTATGCCTTTCGTTGTTTTGACCTAGGATTTGCGGCTCCTATACACCCACTGCAAAGAAAGCGTCTTACGAACGACATAAGTACGCACTTTCGGCCCCTCGTAACATCCTACCAAGCGCAAAGCCTCGTGCGCCACAATGATTGGTACGTATACGCTCCTAGCTTCGCAGTACACTTGAACGCGATGTCGTCGGCAGTCGTGCCACTCGTGCGAAGAAGCCTCAGACGGCAGGACAGACAGGGGCGCGCACCTTGCGAGCGGCAGCCGACCAGCTCTAGGCGCAGGCAGGGCGCCTTTTTCCAGCGCAGTATCTGCAGCTTCACGTAACGCGTGACGATGCCTCGCAGCAGGTTGTAGCGCACCGCCTGGTCCGCGTTGAACGTGGACAGCTCGCACTGCTGGCAGAGGTACACCTGCGGGGAGGCGCGGCCCCTTGAAAGGACCCCCGTCACCTCCTCGGGCTAAATGTTCAGCACGCGTCGCTGTCCATAGCACTCCGTTGGTGTGAAGAAGGCGCGCCACTCAAACAGGGCTACTATATAACTCCAAGGTAACAAGAATTCTGCCGCGTTTTGCGGCATTATCTGCGTTTATTGGTAAAGCGTCATTAGCAACGCTTGGTTTAATTTAGTTTGGCACTACATTATTTTTAACAACGCTTGCCGGCATTTAGTCAGACGCCACATTTTTTGTTTGACTTCTACTGAGCGTTCTGTTTACGGCGCTTGCGGCTTTTACAGCGCTTTCGCGACGTCCAAGATACATTTTTCAACCATGCTAGCCTACCGTTACGGTGATGTGTTGGCAATCACGTGCTCCTCCCATCTGAAATTCCCGATAGTATAATAACCTATAATCGGCCGCAATTAACACATCAGTTCACACACCATCACTCAGAGTGAAAGCGAGTTTTGTTAACGAATGAGCACCCTACATGTATACACGTGCACGATGTTAAAATTCTGTGTCTGTTAGAGGTTTGATGTAAAGTGTATCGAAGGGTATATAAAGTCTACAGTCGAATCTCGTTGCAACGAGGTAGTGTCGAGACAGCAAATTAGTTCCTTATATTTGATATTTGTTGTAACAGTAGAGGTAAAAATTGGCTCTAACAAATCCAAGATCTGGCAAATCTGGCTCGCGCAATAATACTTGATACAAAAATGCATTTTTAGGCTTCGAATCCACTGGAAACAAGGAAGCCCTTACCTTTCTCCTTGTTGCATTTTCACCTAAATGAACTGAAACATCAGTACGTGAAATTACATCAGAACAAAGTATACTTGACAAAACAGGCCTGCGTTCTAATTTATTTGATAAAGGATGTGATCTTGGTCTGGTGGCTACTCACAGCACTGAGCAGGATGAAGTTTTCCACGAAGAAAAGGGCTTTTATACTTCTGCGGTTTCGGACGATGGTTTTTTTTTTTTTTCAAGTAGCTCCTCAGACTACTGGTGAAATATTTCTTCGTTATATCCGATATCATGCGTGGGCCTCATGGTTTCAGTTTCGTTATAGAAGAGTAAGTGTCATTGAAATGAAGCATGACTAACCAAATTTTGTATTTAGTTCGCTATAGCCGATAATTCACTATGTCAGTGTTCGTTATAACGAGGTTCAACTGTATATAAAGTCTAACAAGACATATTTTGTGGGATTGTATCGAGCCGTCACACTAAATCAAGTCAGAATTTGGGCATGGCGCCTCATGGTGCGTACTCCTCAGCTAAGGCAGGGCACCGACCTTCCTGTGTCCCACGGGCTGCTCCTCCGACGTCCAGTAGATGCTGTCGTTGCTGAAGGTCAGGTGGAACGCCATGATGTAGCCGCTCTTGACCGCCGTGTTCATGCCTTGGAGGATGACGCCCGTGATGCGAGTGTGGTTCTGCAGGTCAATCTACGCGGCAAAAGAAACGTTTGTTGCGCAACTGAACAATAATAATTAAAAATTCGTGCACCGCTGTTATATAAAAAAATAAAGCCGTTCAACGCAATATGAAAGCTGTCGGAAGTGCAGAGCAGTGATTCGCCATTTCGCCATAATGGTCTTTGGCGCTATTATCCCCTCACTCTTGCCACCCATCACGCTCTTCGCCCCCCTGTCTCATTCCTGTCCTGATGAATTCAACGGAGGTTTGTTCAGCGCATTTCAAAATTCCCGCCGTCGCAGTGCTCGCGCACCCCTGCTTGAAACTGCACCAGCGGAAGTTCTGTTCTTTTTGTGCTTGCTTTTCCTCCTGCACGTGCCGGCGCTGCACTGTCTGTTTTTTTCGCTTACGTAAAAACCAACCCAACGACCGTTCCTAATTAAATGAACGCGGGCGCTGACGGTTAATTATTTATATTTTGCCTCAAATGTACCTGCAGTTTTCTTGGCGATAAACAACGGGGATATGTATGACAAACGTCACCGGTTCACTATTTACGAATGCTTATGACTACACAAACCGCTTGGCTTTCGAAGCCTCTGTCGATCCTCCAGCGGATTAACCTCAACCCACCAGTACCCCTAGACCCACCTCAGGTCATCCCAAATGACCTACGTCAACTTATCACGATCACGCCAATTCTTAGAGACATGCACCCAATCTTCCATTCGGCCAGACGACAAGCTAGAGCAAGACACCACAACACCCACTACCCACCCTCAGAGCACATGCTATATGTGGACGCAGCACAGTATTACACCAAGGAAGCCTTTATTGCAGTAGTGCTTACCTCACTCACGGATGCCCCAACCAATTGCATAACCATCTTCATTAACTCCCCGGTGACAGCGGAGGAATCGGCAGTGGCCCTCGCCCTCACACAAACCCCCACCTCCATGAAACTTCTCACCGATTCCCAACAAGCACTTCGCAACTTTGCCAAGGGCACCATATCTAAAGTAGCACTGCAAATCTTGCAGAAGAAGCCTCCCACCCAACCCGTGTCGCTGCTGTGGACCCCGGCCCACACTGGCATAGGCGGTAATGAGGCGGCCCACCATCAAGCTCGAGCACTGACCACCCGAGCAGGCCTCTCTTTTCCGCCTAACAACGGTGTCCCGACGGCTACTCGGTATGCACTTCTAACATATCGAGAAGTCGCCCAGCACTACCGACTCCTCCGCAGGCACTATCCCCCAGCGCACCCGTCGCTAAAGCGCGCTGCCGCCAACATGTGGCGCATCCTACAAACTTACTGCTTCCCCCCAGACCACAGCTCACACACACGCACCCACACAAGTTTCCAACACCCCAACTGCCCTCATTGCCACCAACGCGATACCCACTTTCATTCGCTCTGTTAGTGTCCACACGACCCATTTCCCTCCTACCCCACGCCCCACCACTGGGAACAGGCCTTGGGGAGCTCGGACCTGGCGGTTCAGGAAACTCTAACCGCCCGGGCCCTTGCGGTCGCCGAAGCCGTATGGGCTTCGGCCATCCCTCTCCCCTAAATCCCATTTAGTTGTAAAATAAAGTGGTTCTCTCTCTCTCTCTCTCTCTCTCTCTCTCTCTCTCTCCTCTCTCTCTCTCTACTCTCTCTCTCTCCTCTCTCTCTCTCTCTCTCTCTCTCTCTCTCTCTCTCTCTCTCCTCTCTCTCTCTCTCTCTCTCTCTCTCTCTCTCTCTCTCTCTACGCCCCGACGACAGAACGCCGTGGGGCTCTTCTTGGGTCCAGCGAGTGAGCTACGACGACAAGGCGAGCCCATAAAGTGCACTGCACATAAAAAGTTGCTGGAGCTAGAGTGGCTTGTTAGTTAGACAGAAACCACATAATAGGGTCAGTGGTCATTCGACTTCAGTATGTTAATGCCATGAATGTCAAGCTCAATTTTAATGTCTTGTCTCTTCGTGAATTTACGTTTGTAGTAAGGGATAAAAATTATCAGAGATAATTCCGATTGATGTGGTGGATACTGCGCTAGCAGTGCGGTTCCGATTGTGTGAGAGGTCTTTGCTGCGAAACTCAATTCCCTTCATTCCCTTTTCCCGTTACGCCACGCCTCTTTGTGCTATTGAGCACTAGGTCGCGAGTTCGATCCCCGGCCGCGGCGGTCGCTTTTCAGATGGAGGCGAAAAGCAAAAAATTGCCCCCACCTCCCCGAAGGGAATCGTGAGGAAGTGCGAATGCATTTCTTGCGCCGAGAGTACACGGCGTAGTAATTGTGCCATCGCCTTGAGAGGCGCAGTACCGGACATTTTCGCTTGAATGTCTCGCTTGAAGCGCGCGTCCGGCCGATCGAATTCGAGGGCCCGCACACGCTCACGCGCCGCGCGCTCCCGGGCCAGAACGCCTTCGGGCTCCTCGGCTCGCTTCGCACGCTTTCGTTCGGCGTCTCGCTGCCGGCCTTCATCACCGCAGGCGATGCGCCGCTTACGTCTCCCTTCGGCCTCCCGAGCGCGGAGTTCGGGATCCGCAGCCCGCTTCGCCCGCTTGCGCTCGGCTTCACGGGCCCTTCGCCGCACTGCCTTGTCCTCAAACCGCTGCGGTATCTTCAACGACGCGTGCAGTGCTCGCATTCGGTTGCGTTGTTGCTTCCATTCGGTTGCGCGCATTCGGTTGCATTCGGAGAGCGGTGCGGGGAGTGGCGCGCGCCCGCGCAAACCGCGGTGAGGTGGCGGAGCGCGCGCAGTCACGTGGGGTGTGACGTCGCTGCGCCGTTGCTACGGACGCTCCTCTCCGCTCCTCGCGCCATTGCTAGGGTAGAGGAGGAGGAGCAATGCGGACGGCGGAAGGTTCGGGGTCGCTTATAAAGTGCATTCGCACTTGCCCCCACCTCCCCGGCGGACGATTCAGGCTCGCTTAAGAAGTGCATTCGCACTTATTCCTGGCCAATCTCCCACGTGGGTATGTGCCATGTCAGCGGCCAGGCAGCGCGCGCCCGTCTCCCCCCGTTGCTAAGGAAGACGAAAAGCGCGCGCACCCGCAGCTGTTGCTATGCGGACGGCGGAAGGTTCGGGGTCGCTTATAAAGTGCATTCGCACTTAAAACGCCCGTGTGTGCGAGATTTCGGCGCACGTTAAAGATTCCTTAGGTGGTCAAAACTAATCCGGAGCCTTCCACTACGGCGCGCCTCATCATCTGTATTCCGTCGGCGCGTTAAACCCTACAATCAATCAATCAATCAACGCCACACCTCTCCACTTTCCCACCATCCTGGTAACACGATTATCTTTGTATGTGCTTGTGTACGTGCATCCGTTAATACACCCATAACGTGTCACAATATTCTGCGTCCTTAGAAATCCCTCTTTGTGTACGGGCATGCTTCAATACACCCATAACCTTTCACAATATTCTACGTCCTCAGAAACTCTAATATTCTATGCATTTAGAAATCCCTATTTGTGCACGCGCATGCGTCAATACAGCCAAAACCTGTAACAACATTTCACGCCCTCATAATATTCTACGTCCTTAGCCTCCTTTTTGTGTACGTGAATGCGTCAATACACCCATTACCTGTTAAAATATTATACGTGTATAGAAGTCTATTATTGTGTACGTGCATGCGTCAATACACCCATTACCTGTTAATATATTCCACGTGTATAGAAGTCCATTATTGTGTACGTGCATGCGTCCGTACAGCCATAACCTGTTACAATATTCTACGCCCTTAGAAGTCCCTTAGACGATAGCTTCGGATAACGTAAGCTACTGTCTCCCGACCCTGTCGCTGCGAGTACCTGTATGTACTTCTGGGTGTCGCTAGGAGAAGCGCACCAGCCGTACTCAGCGTTGAGGCGGGCGTTGGTGTAGTGGAACTGTCCCGAGTCGTCCACCGACGAGGCGTGCAGCTGGGTGTCGAAGATCTCCTCTGACGCCATGCCCAGAGGCTGGCCGCACGACTCTGGAGCAGCAGCATCGCCAAACATTAGAAACTGGGACGCCAGCGAGGAATAAGAAGCGATGCGATCAGTTATTCGGGACGCGAATGTTCAATAAATAGCAATTGGCAACACGTGCTATGGATTTAGAGTGCATGCAGACACCAGATATACCCAGAAATGAAATTTCCGGTGGAACCGACAGGCCACAATATATGCAAACGTATGCTAATTGTATGGAGAAAACGGTAATTTTGTCTAACAGCAGATGTTTCTTTTTAAGTGTAACACTCGGCGCATCAGAATAATGAATGCAACCTGAATTTTTTTATCTATAAACAAAAATAAAAAGGGGGTTGCTTTAAAATAAAAAATCTTACAAGAAACAAATACAGTGCCCTGGCGAGGAAAGAACAGATATAATACCACACATGAACCGGCAAAAATAATGCACGCGAACGCTGTGAACGGCTGCATTTTGGAGGCGAAGAAATTGCGTATGACTTCATCGAGCGTGCCTTGCTTTGGTTTACAATATATAGAAAAAAAGGCATTGAAATTTTTTGAATGAATGGTTTGACAGCGGTTTCATTATATTTACAAGGGCACTTCATGGAGAAAGACGATACGTTGATAGGATTCCTATGATAATAAAGCCTGCTAAACCTTCTAATAGAAAGATACTTTGTATTAATTTACAGTTTTTTGATTGTTTTTTTAGAACAAAATTAGAAGTTTCTTTGCGGAGGGATGTGTTGAAACTTGCCATTTAGCCTCGTCTTAATAAATGTCAGCTCCCTGCCGCCCATAGTTACAAGCTCCTATATAATGCGGAAACTAAAACGTTAACGTGGCCCCATCCTTTATCAGAAAATTGTAGCTTCCTGTAAGGGATTTGTGAAATATAACGCGCACGTCACGTCAACGTTCTTCAAGCCGCAGTTGCCCTGACGAGTGCTAAAACCTTTTTTTTATAGTACGGGTTAACAATATATATGCTCACTGGCCTTTAAAAAAACACTGGATCACTTAAACGAAACAAAACAAAGAAAAAAAAAACAATATAAAGAGTTTTCATCTAATGCTCAGCAACTCCACGCGCTCGGTGTTTTTTTTTTGTTTTTTTTTCAGATGTGCTAGCACCATCTTTCTCATAGCACTTGGATACTTTCTTAAACCACGCTTACTCCTTCCGAGAGCGTCGAAAATAAGCCCATAATTTCTAGGGCGTAGTAACGTTACGCTTAAATGTGTAATCTTCATGCAACGGGCAATTCATTTTTTATCTTTACTTACTTCAAAAGTACACGCCAACGTAATACCACCGTATCGTCCCGCCGTGGTGGCGGAGTGGGTAATGCGTTGGTGCTGCTAAGCCCGAGGACGTGGGTTCGATCCCAGCCTCGGCGACCATTTTTCTGGTGAAGGCGAAAAACGAAAACGCCCCCCCCCCCCTTCCCCGGCTCAGTTTAACAATCCCCAGGTGGTCAAAATTAATCCGGAGCCCTCAATCGCGGTGCGCCTCATAGCCCAGGTAAAAATTCGGCGGGAAAAATTATCAAAATTTGATTACCCAGGCTCAAAATTTCATTCATACGAAAAAAAAAAAAAAGATCAGACATGGTAAAAACGGCGCAGCTAGAGACAGGACACAAAGGAAGGGACTAGGCTGGTCCTGTGTCATTCTTCCTTTGCATCCTGTCTGTAGCGGCGCTGTTTTTACCATGTTTCATTGCTCCAACCAATTAGCCCACATTCAAGCATCGACAATTACCAGACGTACGCTAAAATCTGAGAGAAACATATAGAGACGGGCTGCCGCAAGTTGCAACTTCACCGGACGTTATTCACCCGCCGCGGTGGCTCAGTGGCTAAGGCGTTGCTCTGCTGAGCATGAGGTCGCGGGTTCAATTCCCGGCAGCGGCGCCCGCTTTTCTGATGGAGGCGAAGAGCAAAAACGCCCGTGTGTACGAGATTTCGGCGCACGTTAAAGATCCCCAGGTGGTCAAAATTTATCTGGAGCCCTCCACTACGGCGCGCCTCATCGCCTGCGTTGCGGCGGCGCGTTAACTCATGCCCTACAATCAGTCAAATCACCGGAAGGTATTCCTGATTAAAGCTATTGATTGATTGATCGAACTAGGCTTACTGAAGTAGTTTTTTTTATTTGCAAGTTTGCTAATCAGCATAACACAAAGTATATACATATATAGACTCCGGATTCCCGAAAAAACCGGAGACCAATACACCTATGCGGGCATGTGGTAATCTCTGGGTATGTAGCGTGCTAGGGCTAAGAACCGCTGCGCATATTTCTTGTAGTCGAACAGTTGACTCTCCTGTGAGCATTAATGCGAAGCCTGACAGAAAGAAAGCCTTACGCGCGGGCGTTGTCGCGTGTGATGGCAACGTGCAGGCAAACGTCTGCACCCGAGGTTTCACTTTCCCGATGGTGACCGTCGAGTCCGCCTCCGTACCCGCGGCGCCGCTCAGTGCGCGGGACCGCCTCCTCTGTTGCGACACATGTCACCACCACTACCGCCTCGACCACCTCGTATACCCGCCAGCATACGCAAGCAAAACTTTTCGGTCTCGCGAGATTCTGTGGCGCGAGCTTCAGACTCGCACATTTGCCACTTCTGGCTTCCGCCACCTCACCCGTCCAGCCATCTATCCCGCCCCCACCCCCTCCCCCAAATCCCCCATTAAGAATCAGTTGGGAGGCTGCCTTGCGCAGCCCAGCGCCCAACCTTCAGGACGCGATCCTGGAGTCCACTCATGTATGTTCCCGGTCTTCATCTTCTCTCTGCTTACTTCCCTTTCGGGATAAACAAAGCTACTACTTCATTCCGTCCTTACTTGGTTATCTTCACAGTGCTTGGGCATCAAAAAATCATTTCGGATGAACAGTTCGGGCAACTTCAGGTGGAAGTCGTTAAATGCGGTGCCTAAGGGAGTATGATAGCCTCCGAGACATTTAAGCCCGTTTCTGCTTTTCACGGCTCTCGACTGGGGGCTGCGCTTAGAGATGTGAGCGGCTAAAAAAAAAAGCATTCTGAAAGAAAACTTTTGTTTTTTTAACTAGAGTAACTTTGAAAAAAAAAAAAAAAAACGGAGCTTCCTGGCGAGATTTGTTTTGATGCAACAATCTGCAGTGGAGAAACGCTTTCTTAAATCAATGCCTTGACATGAAATCGTGCGGGGATTTTGAAAGCGGAAGCTCTGCTGGGACTTCTGTAATGTAGCATGTCACAATTATATATATATGTTTTGAGTGTTGACGGAAAAATGTATCGGGTATTTAAGTCTCTTAAGGGATTTGAAAACGAAAGCGGCGATTATTGAAGACTTCTTCACTGCTGCATCGCGTGCTTGCGGTGCCGTCAGGTTCACCTGTCATGCGGCATGCATCCGGATAATTCTTGTTCCATCCTGACGCGGTATAGTGTTCGTGCTGTAGTTACCCCACTTGGCTGCGGCTCTTGGCGACTCGGGTTCAAGTCCCAGTCGAACCCAATACGGTTTCTATGTACACTTCACTTTTTTTTTATAGCGGCAGTAATTTAATTTCGTTCGTGTAGTTGCCAGCAACTGCGGCCACTTTTCCCGTTTGATGCGACATGTGAGGCTCTTGCCTTAAGAGGTACGCCGACTTTTTATAGATCTGCGCGGAATCGTCTTCTTTCATTTTTTCATAATTCTCTGAAAAAAAAACATAGAAAAACTTTTTCGCATCCTCAAAATTTCATGAAAACTTCTCTAGGTTATCTTCGTTGGGCCACTGAGAGTCTAACTCCCGATCTGTTTGCGGAGGCCCTTGTTCTAGAAAGCCTTTGCTCCCTGGTAGCGGCCGGACACTCGCATTGTTTCACTGCTTCGAAATGTTTGTGCGCGAAAAACGCAGAACCAGTGAAACCTTCCGCACCATTTCCTCCGCGCCTTCAACCCTTTTTTGTATTTCCCGCCCTGACTTCCTTCCCCATGCGCGATGAAGGGACATCCATTCTCTCTGACAGATAGAATTTTCCTTCGTGCCGCTTTCCAGATTTTATTTCCTTTTAGTAACCTCATATACGAACACTTTGGTATATCAACTGGTGGTCCTCCGTATAGACGAGACGTATAGAGACAATGCTGCGTTGTCACTAACAAAGGCGCCGAAGAGCGCTGCGGAGGAGGTCCTGGCCACGATAAATGTTTAACACGCTTATCGTGACCTACGCAA
This sequence comes from Haemaphysalis longicornis, assembly GCA_013339765.2. Taxonomy (NCBI): domain Eukaryota; kingdom Metazoa; phylum Arthropoda; class Arachnida; order Ixodida; family Ixodidae; genus Haemaphysalis; species Haemaphysalis longicornis. The sequence continues at coordinate 306,383,592 of CM023449.1, read as the reverse complement.
CAAGACTCGTGCTCTGACTGCATAACAGTAGCCTAACTTCATATCTGTCGCCCTTGCAATCAGTGATGTCTCTGGAACGCCACAAAAGGAATATCATGTAACCCATAGCTGGGCGAGTGAAACAAACGCGAAGAATTGCCACGACTTACGGTCTAGGAGGTGATGTTGCTATGGCACCAACAGGCGATGGAAACCTTGTCACCTGCGCCGTTATTTCCAAGAACGCCAAGGCCGGGATAGCGCCCCGTCGCGCACTGATTATCAATAAATGAGCTCGCGGCAGCCAAAGTTTTTTTGGTGCCCGCGTTGCAATATTTTTTTTGTGTGTGTGTGTTCCCGAAGAACGAAAACAACGTAGAGTGCCGCTTACCCAGAAATCCCTTCAGCTTTATTACTTTAGCGTGACGAATAAAATGAGCTAACAAAGTAAGCGAGAAGCCACACGGGACGAATGCGCGAGGTAAGCTATATAGGCTCTGTGTACAGCGAATTAGTCTTACCTTCTCAATCAAAACATTTTCATCCGCTAGCTAGTACGCGTTGTTTCATTTAACACGGAAACGAAAATGACTTTGGAGAGGATTACGCGAGGAAAAAATATGGCACCAGGAAAATGAGGGTAATTAAATTCGCCTAGCTTACCTTGTTTGTATTTCTTAAGTTGTGAGCCTCGTGCTTTCGAAATTAATCTCGAACCAGCACTCTACTGCAGCGATTTGAACGTCAAATCGGATTTATGTTCTGAGCTTGAAACTATAGTTTCAAGCTCAGAACATAACTCAGAACATCGCTTTACCTATAGGTAAAGCGATTACCCGCGACATCGTCGAGCTGATCGTATTGCCGTTTTTGTGTAAATATATTATACAAGCAGTCCAATGTGCGTTGCGTTCGTTAACGCACGCGGCATCTGTTAAAGAAGCAAATTATTTTAATAGGATTCCTATCTTCATACAGCTTACTGAATACTTTGACAGGATTTGATTGAATAAACTTTATTAGACGAGAGCTTTGAGTCCTGATGGTAGTGGCACATGTACTAGTGGGGGGGTCTGCTTTACTCGGGAAAATCCAGGCCCTCGTTGGCTGTTCTTGGTTTTCGTACTGGGTCACGCTGGTCGGAGAGTTCTGATTTGAAGACAGTATGTTCTTTTCATTTGGAGTTGGGGGAGCGACAACACTTGTATGATTTCTCGCCGAATAGGCCTAAATATTTCTTTACACACAGCGAAAACTTTCATTTTGTCACCTCTCCTAAAATTTCTTTGATGCTTCCCCTGTCAGACGCTTCTCTTTGCATTAAACGTGAATAAGGACAGATCGCCACAAAAGGCGAATATGAAACTCTACGAAAGAAACGTCAAACGCAGTTGCACCTGGGCAAACAGGATCGCTGGTGGAAGACAGCGGTTGAGTTTACACCTTCTGGAGATCTTTAATGGGCGTCGAATACCCTTGTTTGAAACATATCACGCACCATTTTAAAACACCCTTCGCGCTCGTGCGTGTGCGTGCGTGCGTGCGTGGCGTGCGTTGCGTGCGTGGGTGCGTGCGTGGGTGCGTGCGAACGTGAAATCGGGAATCTTTAGAGTCCAGCATAAGTGTACAAGCGAGGTGCAGCCGCATACCTTCGGCGAACACCTTGAACTCGCAGAAGCGCAGCGTGTCCTGTCGGCCGAAGACCTGCAGCGTGACGTACTGTCCCAGCACGGGCTGGCTGCAGTTGAGGCGCAGCACGCGGAACGAGGGCCTCGTGACCGGGTACACGGCGCAGGTGAACGCGTGCAGGAAGTTCTCCTCGATGGCGTGCGGGATGCCGTAGTTCTTCTCGTCGTAGTACCGGTCGAACGTCGACACCAGGCCCGTGTTGTCCACCATGACGCGGAAGCCGCGAAGGCTCTCGGCTGCACGCCGCACAAACACGGTAACCCGGAGTAAAGCACGCATATATATATATATATATATATATATATATATATATATATATATATATATATATTAATATATATATATATATATATATAATACTGGTTACTCGTACAACGCGCTCGTTTGTATACAACGAGCGCGTTGTACGAGTAACCACACAGCCCTCGTTTTAATATTGAGCTTAATGGGTTGATTGATTTTAATTATGTAGAGGCGACGTTTCGTGATCGCGGTCGCAGTGCTATGAACCCGCCGGCGAAGGCCGGGCGTAGTTAGCGTTCTTTTGCCGCGTAACACACACGCAAAATAGTCACACTACCGGTGCAACAGAACGACCCCAACCAAAATGAATACAAGGTTTGTCCATATAATTATGACGGCCTGTTGGGTGAGGGAAGCTGAAATGATGCGATGCAACCGATTGTTTCTTCGTACTGCCCCATGTGAAGAAGGAAAAACTCACACCGTCTTCGCCACCCAACTTCACAGCAGTAAATGAAGCGCGTAATAAGTTTTAAGGGCCCATTGTTGCCTCATTACGTGTCTTCGATGCCGCTTTTAACGCTGGCTTCGGCAGTGTTGGAGACACAGCGAAGATAAAGAAAAGGAACGTGAAACCTAAGTGAATCGAACCTGCGTTAAATTCGTTTCGCACGGCAGAACACCTGTTTGTTAGGGGGTCAGACGTAATTTTAAACAACATTTAGCAGCTGCTTTCTTGTTACGCAATATTTTTTCCTTCCTTTACGGCAGGCATTGCAGACACTTTTTCGCTGACTCTGCGAGTATCCTGGTGCAAAACCACATTACGCGGCCATTGGGTATTCATCGGCGGCTTCCGATGCATTTCCGCGGTCATTATCGGCCGCGGTTGTTCCGGACCTATATACTAGAGTCACGGTGGGAAAGACCGAAGAAGAATAGCGGGCTAGTAGCAACAGCACGTGCACTTTCACATGAGTTTTTTTTTTTGTGTGTTCTGTATTTAAAGCAGGTGTTTAGAACCTTTGTTTCAAACCTCCGTTTCGTATCCTCCCTCATGAACATTAGCCTCGGCCCGATGCACACACCGTTGTACGGCTTTAGGAGCCCGCTTGAGAACCTTTACATGTTTAGAATTTACTGGCGGTGAGCCTGTGCAGCCTGATTTTTAAATCTTCTTACAGATTGAGTCTAATTCATAAATACTGCTACACAGTATAAACCAGATTTTAGCTAGTCAGCGTAAAATACCAAGAAAAAGATGTCTCGCTTAATATTACAGTTACCCCATGAGATTAGGAATTTAGAGAAACAGGCATGCGGGCGGCTCTTTTTTAAAGTTGTTTTAACAAAGCTGACCGCTCTATCGCATGTTCTGGGCAGTTCGCAAAAAAAAAAAATAAAAAGTTTGACCTCGCCGGTTACGCCGCAGTTGGACGATGGTGGTGGTGGTTGTTGTGTGGGATCAGGCGGGGTTAGCCTGACTGGATATGCCGGCAATTGCTCCGCCCAAGCTCCTCCTAATTAGTCTATGTTAGGGTCCTTTCACTACGAGTTCACCAGTTCCGTCTCCTGAAGAAAGCTTATTAGATGGCGCGACACGTCTCTGCACAGCATCCTATGACCTCTTGAGACATGGGGCAATGAGGCAAGGTTCAGCTCACAAAGCCACGTCGGTGCGTTTTCCGAATTCGTCTGGACGCGGAACGTCAATAGAACCTCTGTCGTTTTTATTACTTTGATCACATTAGGGTGGAAACGTGGACGACGCCAAAGGGGCGTAAAATGTCCCGTGATGGTCTGCTTTAAAATGCGCCGCTCGTCAGGCATCACTTTCAGCAAGCGAGTAGTTGAAAGCGCTGCTCGGGCCGACTTGTCAGTGGCTTCGTTTCCTCGCACTTCTACGTGCTTTCCACTGGTTTTGCATATTTAGCATACGTTTTAAGGTAACTTCTAGAAGCAGACGCTTCGGCAGTTTTGATTGAGCTTCTGGACGAGACACAAGAAGCATTAGGATGTTATCTCTACGGGAACTCCATGTCTCAAGGGTTATAAGCTAGCTTAGAGTTCGTTAAAGATGACCGAATGGCGCACCGGGAGCGATTTAATCTTTTTTTAAGGGCGCCTCAATTGCAACACACTCCGTCGTCGTAGACTACGTATATGGTCGAGACGAGCAGCCCGGGAAGCATTGAGGGCGGGGATCAGAAAAGCTTGCGCAATGTTCGTTAGTACTGTCGGCAGAGCCGTCCGTAAGTACGTGAACGTCTCCGCTAGTCCGGTCCAGAGTGCTCAAGTGCACTTGGCTACTCGTCCTCGTTTCGGATACTGGGGTAAATCACTTCGCGCGAACGCCAGGGATGGATAGAGCGCACTCCAAACTCTCCAGGGATCGAGGCGGTTCCGAGTGCTGCCGTTTCTTCCGATGCTGTGGGTAGAGAACGTTTCGAGTGTTGGGTGCCGCGATTCCACCCTTAAGCGTAGACATCTGAGCAATGCTTTCCCGGTATCAGATTCTCCCAGCCGGACGAGTTGCAAGAGCCATAGAGTTTCATACTAATATATACTAGAGGGAAATATGGCCCCCCTGTCTAGGCGAGCCGTACTTCAGCGAGCGTTCCATCATGTGCCGGGCAGGCACGTTCCACTTATCCTTGGCATGGCTCATGAACGGGCCTCTGGCTGCAAAAAAGCAACAATCCTTTTTTGTTGATTTTGTCTGCGAAACAAAAATGAAGCCTTGTGGCTAGCCAAGTCAGGTAGCGAGGAACGTCGCTAGCTGCAATGGCAGCGCCCACGACGGCCCGCGATTGCAGCGCCAGATGTCCCTCTAGTATACATTAGTATGGAACTCTAAGGTAAGAGCAGCCTCTGGGACACGGTAAAGCGGAGGTGTGGAAATTGGGGCCCGTTACGAGGGGCTTTTTATTTTGACGTCGCTTGGGGAACTTCGAGCTATATCTCTATCCCCATTCTACAAAGTGCTTCCAGCTAATCGTACTGAGACTGAAATGAAGAGCAGACGGTAAATTGCACGACTCTGGATGAGTGCTGAACCTAGGGGGAGTCTATGGATCATGAGTAGCCCCCCAAGTAACTTCGAGCAGTTCCTCGCTGGTTAGCCGGCTCTGCTTTTAGATGCAGAGCATCTGATTCACTCGCCTTGTCCCTCCGGCGTCGTCGTCGTTGTCGCCGTCGTCGTCGTCGGCGTTGTCCACTCCTCCCCCATTCTCCTCGCCGCGCCAGCTGCGCTCTCCGCCGCTCACCCCCTCTCCTCTCCGATAGCGAACACTCTCTCGCGAGGGGCATTGGATTGGATTCGATTGGATTGGATTGAATTTGATTTGCTTGGTTTGGATTTGGATTGGATTGGATTAAAGTGGATTGTGTTGGATTGTGTTGCGTCATAGCCGCGGCAGACGCGCTGGGGCCGGCGCATGTACAGTACTCTATCTTCCGAGGTTTCCTCTCCATCGGGCGCGCTGCGCATATAACCGGTGTGCCGTTCTCCGGCGAAGCAACATCCACGCTTGGCTCATTGGATTGGATTCGATTGGATTGGATTGGAACACCTAGATTCCACGCCACTTTACAAGTACGCCAACGTCGTCATCGACTGGGACCGGCTTACGCAGTCCCCTCAACGTTATGCGCGCTATAAAACGCGGTCCCTTCGCCGCTCCGCCTATGCGTCGCATCTACCCAGGGGTTCCCGCGAGGGGAGGTGGGAGTTTTTTTCTTTGAACGTTTCTTCTATGAGTGACACTAAACAGCAACGTTATGATGCGCCCTAAGCAGGTGCGGTGTAGCAAAGTCTCTATACGAGAGGTGTTCGCGGCTAGCGGCAACGAACGCCCGCGTGCGCATTATCTCGACCTCGCACATTGCAATGGCTTCTGCAATATATTTAAGGTAAGAAAGTAGGCTGTCGTGTTCGGTTTTAAATTAAGCTGCTGTGCACTGTGCACGGGAATCTATCTTCCTTTTATTCTGAAGCTCTTTTTCTCGTTACTTCTTGGGGAAAAAGTACTTCAAACTGGTGGGTTTAGCTGGTGGGTTCACGTGGGTTAGGTAAATTTAGGTGGGTCATGTAGTCTTACACTGTGAATAACTGGCGCAATCCGAACCTCTTCCTAAAGCCGAATATTTTTTTGTAAAGCTGGGTCTCGTAAAATGAAATTTCTATGTACACATCTGCTCTCCATTTACTCGAACTTGGCTGGCATTTGCACAGGAGCAGGTCTAAATGCACTTTCTTGGCTCGCCGGATAAAATGCCTGGAAGCGCTGCACTTAATTCACGCCAAAATTTCTTGCTAACGCAAAAAAGGTTCGCCAGCCGCACATCTATCCGTGAGTCAGTGACGCTATGCCGAGTATACGGACCCACGTCGTAGTAGCAGTAGTAGAGCACGAGGCCCCTGTCGAAGAGCGTGGAGTCGAGGCGCGGGTGGCCCTCCCTGAACTTGGGCACGCCGCCGTGGAGGTCCGCTTCGGCCGTCATTCGGGCTCCCAGCTCGTCCTCCATGAAGTGGAAAGAGTGCTCGAACACGGACATGCCCTGCACTTTCTGGCACGCCCCTGCGTCGTACCTGGGCCACGCGCAGGGAGGAACGGGACAAATGGCTGCTGTGTCGGTCAGCATTGACAGACCACTCAAGCAACTACAACAGCGAAGGTTCCGTGAACAGATTACGCGCAATAATTCTCCGAAGCCTTGGGGAGGACATCTAAAATTTACTAACAAATTGAAGACAACAGAACGCCGGAAAAGGCGCGAATATAGATTCTTACCTTCCTCATCATAATCATCAGCCTATCTACGCCCACTGCAGGGCAAAGGCCTCTTCCATACATCTACAGTTATCCCGGTCCCGTGCTAACTGCGACCAATATGTATCCCTGCAAACTTCTTAATCTCATCTGCCCACCTAACTTTCTGCCGCCCCCTGCCACGCTTGCCTTCTCTAGGGTTCCACTCTGTTACCCATAATGACCGACGGTTACCCTGTCCTCGCCCATTTTTTGTTCCTAATTTATAATAATATGTCCTTAACACGCGTTTGCTAAGGACATATCCTTACCTTATCTTACCTTACCTCTCTCTGAATCTACGAAGATGAGAACTCGACATAGTTGAATTGCTCGCGGACTGTATGACCTCATCTGGTTGCGCTAGTAGGCATTACCTGGCTTCACGAAGCTAAAAATGTCGAAGTGGGTGACAGCCGCTTATTTTTTATCTCTCCAACTGTCTCTATAATCAGGTGATCAATGCTGTCAGTCAGCACACACACAAAAAATGATAACCCGCTTTTTTCTACCAGCTTATCTTCCGATAGAAGTTTATTAGGGACACCCTTCGAATCCATTGACCGGAAGCATGAGTTTTGTTTTTGTAAAACATGTCCTATAATATGAAAAGGAGGCATTTTATTAGGTATAAAAGCGACAACCCCATTTCTTAGGAGTGCCCGAACTGAAACAAGAGGCGTTTCAGCAAAACTAAGCGTTTGAAGTCTTACGACCACAAATGACACAGACTACCATATTCGTGTGCGTTTTTGTTGCAGGAGAGATGTTCATCATTGCACTTGGGAAAACTATTTTTTTATTTCATTAGTTGTTTTTAGCATAAAATTAACTACGACACCAGACTTCGTTTTCCTTTTCGGGGTTTTAGTTGTGCTGCTCTCTTAGCTGAAAATAAGTGTCCTAGCTAGCGGAACTGCCCTGCCTTGAGAGACCCGCGAACCCAGTCCAATGAGCTAATTTCACACGAAGTCAGGCCTAAAATTCTGCGGGAAATAGACCCATTCGGAAGGATCTACGGAGCACAGAAATGTTGTCCTCAAAGCATTCGAAAAGCCGGTACACCGGACCACATTTAATCCAGACCCCCCCTCCACTCCTACGACTCCCCTCCCCCATCTCCCCTCCCGGCGATGACTGAGGTCAAGGCACGGATTGTAATTAGGTCCAATAAATTCACATCGCAACAACAACAAGCGTGAAAGTGAGTAGGGGAATGCTCGCACTGCAGAAGGTAGAAGGGCAGTTCGGCGGGCAGCCGTACGGCCACGTCGACGCTGCCGTCGCTGCGGCAGCAGAAGTAGATGGTTGTGTTGTGCGGCGTGTAGCGCCCCTTGGGCAGCGTGCCTTCCACGCGGTTGTGCGCCTCGGGGTCCGAGGGCCGCCGGTCGATCCAGGTGACGTAGCCGCCGCCCTGGAAGCCGTCGGGACACGCGTCGCCCACCTGCACAGTGCGCGCACAATGCGATCGATCCCCAATGCGACGAAGTTGGAGGTGACTCACAAAGGGTTTGATATATGATGGATAATTAGACACACGAGATGCTCAACGCATGCGTAGAAACAAAAATTTCTAGGGGATGTTCAGACTTCTCGATCTGACTGATTGATTGGTTGTAGTGGTTAACGCGCCGACGCAACGCAGGCGATGAGGCGCGCCGTAGTGGAGGGCTCCGGATTAATTTTGACCACCTGGGGATCTTTAACGTGCGCTGAAATCTCGTACACACTGGCGTTTTTGCTTTTCGCCTCCATCAGAAAAGCGGCCGCCGTGGCCGGGAATCGAACCCGCTTCCTCGTGCTCAGCAGCATCACTACACATCATCCTGTTTTTCCTGTCGCTGCCTTCACCTATCGATGTTGTGTGGCAGCGGCTTACCCTCCTCACAACGTGCGGGTTTAAAACAGTGCGGGTTTAAAACAGTAAAACAGCGGGTTTAAAACAGCCACTGAGCCAGCGCGGCGAGTAGACTTCTCGATCGATCTAAGCGATAATTCAACACACCCGAGGTAGTTAGTGCCGTGTCTTAAAGCAATTTATTTTCGCGCCGAGGTGAAAACGTATACCAATTACTCAAGACACAGCATTGCTCTGAGTGAAGTCCCCGCGGACAAAGTAACCGTAAAAGATTCTTGGGTTAACCAGCAGCACCCGTTCAACATAAAAAAAAAAAACGCAAAGTTGCTGCAACCATGCTATCGAAAGTTCTGCACTCGCGGATGCTCCCGTTCACTAACTGGTGGCATCGTAGATCATAAAAAACCGCTTGGCGCCATGTTGAAGAAATAATCCAACTTGCGTTGGGATTAACGCCTGCAGACTAGCGAGGTTTTAAAACTACATCCGAGGGCTTCCGATTGCGCACGACGTCTGTATATGCGTGTATTTAATTTGTGTACCGTCCTGACGTTCATCCCGAAGAATGCGTACGTTTCTTGCGATGATGCGGGTGTACGCAACTTCCGTATGCAACCAAGCAAGTAACCTCTCCTGTTTGATATATTTTCTTCCAGCTTTCGTTACTAGACCAAGCCCTAGTGCATTTCCTTTCCCCCTTTTTAAGCTACATGCTTCCGTACCTGTACTGTCTCAGAAAAGTATTTATAGCAAGAAAACGAGGGGTAGAGAGAGAGAGAGAGAGAGAGAGAGAGAGAGAGAGAGAGAGAGAGAGAGAGAGAGAGAGAGAGAGAGAGAGAGAGAGAGAGAGAGAACATAACCCTCGCTCCTTACCAAAGATGGCGTGGTAAGGAGCGAGGGGTATCAGGGGCGTCGTATAGTGGAGGACTACGGATAAAATCATGCCACCTCGGGATCTTTAAAGTACGCCGAAATCTGGACATCCGGGTATTCTCGTGTTTCGCCTGCAGCGGAAAAACAGCCGTTACAGCCGGAATCGAACCCAATGTCTCGTGTTCAGCAGCACGAGAAAGTCACAACGCGTAAAAAAAAGCAAAAAAAAACCTTGCTCGTGACAAGTCACGACGGCTTAGTCACTGAGCCACCGCGACGGGTACTTCCAAAACCAAACGTTATGTCAAAGCATCACGGTCGAGCAGGAGGGCTGCGAAAGTGTCGCTGTTGCTGAGACGTAGAGGGGGCAAACAAACAACGCGCTATTTAGCGCTCGGCGTGCTCAAACCCGTCGCGCTCACCTGCAACACGCAGTAGTTGCCGGGCGGCCAGACGGTGGAGTTGCTGTTGGGAGGAGCGTCGTCTCGCTTCACGCAGAAGCACTGCTTCACGCCCCCTTCCTCCTGTAGGCCTCCTGAGAGAGAGAGAGAAATAGATAGGGGGAGTGAGAGAGGGCTTATTTATCGTATAGCTATCATATAACATTCAGGTGTCAACTACTTCGAGGGCGGTGAGGTCTAACCGCATTTATAGCGGGCCATAATTCCATTACGCGTCTCCTGGGTATGAAGGCAGAGAGCCTCCAGGTCGGCCGGAGTGCCCGTTCCGGGCGAGAGGTGCACGTCACGGCGCCGAAGGTTTACGAAATGTTTCGGCCCGTTTCGGGCGATAGCAACAAAGATGGCTTCTTCCACAGTGAAACCACATAGCGTTCATCTTGGTGGAGCGAGTCAGTGAAGGTCTTTTATTAACAGGAGGGCCCATGGCCCGGAAGGAGGAGGTGGAGGGAAAAGCGCTCAAACAACAGGGACGAACTAGAAACTATTGGTTTATTGAAAAACACACACACACACACACACACACACACACACACACACACACACACACACACACACACACACACACACACACACACACACACACACACACACACACACACACACACACCCCACACACACACACACACACACACCACACACACACACACACACACACACACACACACACACACACACACACACACACACACACACACACACACACACACACACACACACACAAACACACAGTGTCCAATATACCGGGATATCCCACAGAAAATGACGCCATGAAATCGCTTTTGAAAAAAGTGAAAGACACCGCCAGCACATAGACAGGAGTTACGCGGCTCTTAAACGCGAACTTCAACTCGCGAAAAAGCAACCCTCTCCGACGTCTCCTCCTGAGAATGAGCCCATACCAATGGATATACAGTTGTCTCACCCCTCGCAATCTCCTGAAACCACCGACCCCGCCGCGTCTCCCCCGCCCAAACGCAAGGCTGTCTCGACCGGCGACTCGCCCTGCGCTTCCACGCGGGATGAAAAGCTAGAAATTCTGGAACAAACAATCGCCAGCCACAGAGAGGAATACCTACAACTCCACAACGTCCTCCTACAAAATCAGACGGCCCTTCAGTCTACCATTGAGATGATGCGCCTCGATTTCCGCAACTTTATTGGGTCTCAGGCCGTAGCTCACAATACCCCCCTCCCCCCCGCGGACGAGGATGATGTCTAAATGCCGTAGCCCAGTGGTTGTGTGGCAGTGGAATTGCCGAGGGTTCACCCGCAAGCGACACAACCTTCAACAACTAATCTCGACAGAAGCTACTCCTCCCGCCCTCATCGCTATCCAAGAACCTGGTAAACACATTAAATTAACAGGCTATCAATCCTTTCATACTCCCAACAACCCGTACACAGCGGTGCTTGTTCAGCGCAACATTCCTGCGGACCATCACGTCTTCGACAGTATCTCTATTCCGCATGATTTAGTCGTCCTCTATCCGCCAAAGCGCACTGCCTCTAGGCTATATGTCCTCAATGTCTATAGCAGCCCCAAAGCACACACGCATAACTTCAGCAACTTACTTACGCTGACCAAGCGAGCGGCTGCTCACCACCCTCTAATTATACTAGGAGATTTTAACGCCCCGCATACAACCTGGGGTTACACGCGTACAACCAAGAAAGGGAGGCTGCTCTGGGAGGTGGTGCAGGCGCGAAGGCTCGCAGTCGAATCTGATCCCACCGTCCCCACTCGGATCGGTAACAGTGCCCAAACCGATACCTCCCCGGACCTGACGCTCTCGCACCGAGTCAAAGAACTGAAATGGCACTGCACTCCTCACACTTTGGGCAGTGACCATTTTATTATTCAGTCCACTCTCCAACTCGATACATCACTCGCCCCACGGTTACGGCAGACCCACATCACCGACTGGCCAGCATTCAGGGAGACCTGTCAGGGGCAGGAGCCACCCGACGATGATATGTCGGTCCAGAGTTGGCTTAGTAGCCTTATAGATATTAAGAAAACTCATGACCTCCCTTTGGACCCAGACATTCCTTCAGAAACAGTCGACACGCGTTTGCAACATCTATGGGAGGCTTACACAAGCCTCCAAACGCGATGGCGCCGACAAAAACATAATCGCCGTCTACGACTAAAACTAGCCCGCCTCGATAAAACGATTGAGACTACACAGCCGAATTAGCCCGAGCTCAGTGGGGGCAATTTTGCGACAGCATGAGAGGTAACCTCGGCATGCGTCGTACATGGGCTATTTTAAGGAACATGCTCGACCCAACCCACTCTAAAACGACTAGCCGAAATCGTCTAACTACAATCATACACAAATTTGACGGAACTAACGAGCAACTTCTATCAAGACTGCGGGACCTATACCTAGCACAGGGTACTCAGGAGCCCCTCCCTGTTTACGGGGGCTCTGAAAACACAGACATGGACCGCGCAATCACGGTTTCGGAGGTTCGCGCCGCATTAATAAAAATTCGCCCGGGCTCGGCACCTGGGGAAGACGGCGTTACCAACAAGCTCCTTCGCAACCTGGATGATCAATCCATCGAGATCTTAACGCGCTATTACAATCATCACTGGGAAGCCGGTACCATCCCCCCCGAATGGAAGCACGCAAAGGTCTCGCTCATTCCTAAACCCGGCAAGCCTCTCGACCTCGCGCATCTCCGGCCCATCTCCCTCACCTCTTGTGTAGGAAAAGTCCTTGAACATGTCATTCACGCACGCTTGGTACAGCATCTCACCCACACAGGACAATTCCCCCACACCATGTTCGGCTTTCGGGCCGGACTCTCCACTCAGGACGTTCACCTCCAACTAAAGCACGACATTATAACTCCCCAGTCTCGTGTAGACTCTGCAGCGATACTCGCCCTCGATTTGAGAAAGGCTTTCGACCGAGTCTCCCACAAAGCCATTCTGCAAAACCTGACAGCCCTAGCCCCGGGGGCTCGTGCTTACAATTACATTCGCGATTTCCTTACCGATCGCACTGCAGTCCTTCAGATCAACGACCTACGCTCTGACATAATACACCTACCCTCAATAGGTACCCCACAGGGCGCTGTCCTGTCACCACTGTTATTCAATATAGCGATGATTAATCTCCCCCAGCAGTTGAATAACATACCATCCCTTCATCACAGTCTTTATGCCGACGACATCACCTTGTGGACGACCGGGGGCAGTGATGGGCACATTGAGGATACCCTTCAACAGGGAGCAGATGTCGTCGCTGCCTACGCTCGTGGCATTGGACTTGAATGCTCACCGGAGAAAACGGAGCTACTAATCCTTCCTGCTAAACGTACCAGCAGAGACACTTCTCCTCCGGACATTACAATCCGAGTTCACGAACAACCCGTTCCCCAGGTGCAATGCCTGAAGATCTTAGGCCTATACATACAGAGCAACCGTGCTAACACCACGTTCATAGCACACCTCACTTCTCAGGTGAATCAAACTATCAATCTCATACGTCGTATAGCTACCCGAAATCAGGGGCTCAAAGAGGCAGAGCGCCTTCGGCTGATACAGGCTTTCATTATTAGTCGCATCACTTACTCTCTTCCCTACTTGCTACCTTCGCCCACCGAATTAGCTAAAATTAATTGTCTAATTAGGAAAATTTATAAAACAGCGCTGCAGGTACCTCAGAGCACATCCACTGCCCGCCTTGAATCACTTGGGGTCTTTAACACCGCCGAAGAGTTGATTGAGGCGCATCTCTTGAGTCAGCTCACTCGTCTCACAGCCACGCTCTCAGGCAGAATGCTTCTCCGACGGCTGCGCCTTGACAGCCCATTCCTTATGGACGCGCCCATTCCCCTTCCCAGCCACATTCATGAGCTAATAACGGTTAGACCCATACCGCGCAATATGCACCCGACGTTTCATCGAGCGCGCAGGGAGCACAGGGCGAGGACGTTAACCAAGCGGTACCCAATCACCCCCTCCACCGTCTACGTCGACGCTGCGAGATACAGGAGCCGTGAAGCTTATGCGGTAGCGGTCATTAATGGCCCTGACGCCCCTCCGCTTGCTTCCCTTACTCTGTACACTAACTCCCCGGCGACCGCGGAAGAGGCGGCAGTAGCCCTAGCCTTTACCCTCAGGCCGCCCCCCTCCATCGTAATCTCCGATTCCAAAACGGCCGTTCAAAATTTCGCCAAAGGAATGATCTCGCCTTTGGCCCTCAAAATCCTTCTTCAAAATTCTCCCACCACCCCAGTCGAGCTGGAATGGACTCCGGCCCATACGGGTGTGGGGGGAACGAGGCAGCACAAGTACAGGGCCGCTCGAGAGCTCACCGCCCGAGCTGGTCCTGGCCTTGAGCCCTTCCACGGAGCCCTATCAGCCCGCGACAGACTTGTTACCTTCAACGACATAACCTCGCACTACCGCCTCTCCCGCCGCCAACTACCCCCAGCCGCTCCGACCTTCTCCAACGAAGAGGAACGCCTATGGCGACTCACCCAGACACACGTACTCCCCTGCCGATATCGACTTCACCTTATCTACCCTTCTTTGTACCCCACCCCTTTGTGCCCCGACTGCGGGTCCCTCGATACCCAAGACCACTGCATGTGGCAGTGCCCCCAAAACCCATTCCCCCCCTTCACAGACGGAGAGCACTGGGCGAAGGCGTTGTGCAGCTCGGACCGTGAGGTCCAGGCTAAGGTCATTCAGCGAGCTGCAATGGTCACCGGCCGGTTACCACCGCCGGTCACCCGCCACCCAGACTAGCCCCATGGGGCTCAAATAAAGTTTTTCTCTCTCTCTCTCTCACACATTGTACGAGTGTTCCCTGTGCTGGTTAGTTTCCTGGCTTTTTAATGCATGCCCCAATTTTTCTTTGGTCCATGCGCCCCTGACAGTGTTCTTAATTTTTTAAAGCGCTTTGATGGTGTCATTTAACATATCCCAGCATTTTGGACACTTTATGTTTGTGTATATTTTTCCAATAAAACTAGTACTCCTGAGTTAGCGCCGTGTTCTCTGCTTCTTTCCTTATGCCTGTTGTTTTAGCGCTTCCCCACCAAGATGAATTCATATAAACTAGTCCAATTTTCCGTTCTGCCCCATAACATTTGAGCAAGCAAAAGTTGGTGACGAAAGAAATTTTGTGACGAGTTACGTAATATTCACTGCAGATGTGTAACATACGTCATATGACCTTTAAATGTTGTGCACGCAGTATTTTGTGGAAAAGCAAAGAAGAAGCACAATGCTGTCTTCGGTATATCTTTCCTAGTGTTCTAACGCTAGCCGAGAACTTGAAACATTAGGAAAATTTGAAAGAGATAGTCCTTAAAGCAGGTGGCGTTCAACGCCTTTAAAATGTCGAATTAGCGGATGCACAGACGCCTACTTTGTCAGCCACGAGCACGTAGCGAAACTGACAACCAATCAAAAAGCGCATCCTGCCAAGATAACGAATTGGTCTGCAGCAGGCAGACGCATATATTCACCGAAGAGCCACTCGCGCACTTGCGGTTTGACAAGAGCCAGTGACTGATTGCGCGCACGCTCACTCTGTTCTTATGCTTAGAGCAAATGATAAGGATGCCATGCGCCGACCGTTATCTGTGTCGATACGAAAACAACTACTACCATGTTAATGCGCAGGGGCGACTGACCGCCACCAAAAGGTGTGCCGGCATCTCAGTCTATGCAAAGGCTCGGTACGCCGAAGGCAACTTCAGCCATCATTACCACAAAGAGCCCTCACGCGCTGCTGCTCATATAGGGCGCTATCTCGAGAGGTTTTGGAAAAGAGTGTCATCATTAAAGTACCCCTCACACCGCGGTGTCAGGAATGTATAGATGTTACACGAATGTGTAGCTTAAATTTAAGCTTCGCTCTGATCCAAGTACCACTAAAATCCGCGACGGCAATATACTGAAGCAATGGCAGCGTCCAGTACTATCTCTTTATCAGCAAATATGGCCCGGCTTGCGCTGTCCCGGAAACTCAGGGCCGAAATTCGTAGGTGGCGCAATATTCATCATTTTTCGTTTTATTTCGATTTATGCTGCTTATTTTAGTAGAGGGCTGTTTAATTGTGAAGTAGCGAGGACGAGCTGTTTAAACGCGTTAAGTGAGGTTCATTTCCTTCAACATACCTCCCTAAAGTAGGTTCATTAAGCGTGACCTTTCGTCTGTTATTTAAATAGAATGGATCCCAGGTGGTACACATCAAGCCTCACAATCATGTTAATAAAAAGCCAAGCAGGAAAATCCACCATTCAGTCGTAAGATGTTCGTACCAGGGAACAGCTTCGTGCATCTGGCCTATCCTTCTTTATCAGCTGACTGTGTATCATTCCAGTCGTGACCCCGTATGCTGTCCGCACCCACGAGGCGGCCTTCTAGCAAAGAGAGAGAGAGAGAGAGAGAGAGAGAGAGAGAGAGAGAGAGAGAGAGAGAGAGAGAGAGAGAGAGCGCACCCTGCAGCTTGATGCCATCACTCCAGTGGCGGATCTTGTCGTCCTCGACGACGTCGTAGAAGATGTCGTGGAAGCGGCAGCCCGAGTCCCACGTGAACCCAGACGACGAGGGACAACCGGACACCGGCATCGGCAACGCGTACGTTCCCTGTGGCCACGTCGAGGACGCCGGGAACTGGGAGTCCTGCGTACACAGCGAGTCACACGGGCTGCTCTGATGTTCGCCTAATGCGATGCTGTTAGCTGACGGTTCTGCGCGCATTGACAATGAGCTGCCTACTCTGCTCGCACTGCGCGTGGTTTATCGATTTGAAGGCGCCGCTATGAGCGTATACGTCGCCTACAGATTTTTTTCTTTTTAGTCTTTCACACACAGTCAGTCTTCGTTAAAGGTAACGTGTTTATTTTATGTGTGCAGTATATCAAAAGCTTATCACATATTACAGTGCCAAATAAATTTTCCCATCTTCTTCTTCATGAGTCACGTTATTCAAATCAGGTCCTGCCACGGTACACATCAGTCGAAATACAACTATCGTTCAGAGGGTTGGTTGATTTTGCATAAAATTTGTCCTCGAGACTTGTCTAAAATAATTTTACTCATTTCTTGCAACGCGGAGGCAAGGCTTCTGAACGCTTGAACTGTTGCACCATAATTTTACGTTGTGATGCAGACAAGCTCGCGTCACGTCTTATACTTCGATATTGAACATCGCCAAGCGAAGGAGCAATGCATATACAGGTCATGAATCCTCAGTGCCAAATCGCGCAGAGGGGATTTTCCCCGAGACGGCATCATGCTGGTATTTCGAAAGCGTGCCTCCGTGACCAGTAGCGAGATCAAGGCAACAGCCTACGCAGCCGATGCCGAAAAGAAATATGGTCCCTGTGACGAACGAGCAGTATAAAGTCGAAGCGAGTAAGTGCCCGGTGCGCAGAGAGACCGCCGAATAATGGAACGGCAAGGCGAGCGGAGATGTGCTAACGCTGGTGCGAGCGGATAATAACCATGGCCCCTCGCTTTTTCCGCTCGGCCTACTCATCGTGAAGGCCCGCCTCAAAGAATCTGGCGACCCGGAAACTGATCGCGAGAGTCGGTGAGTAGAGCTATTTGAAGGGAAAATATCCTCACGCTCGCTGGTGTGCGGAGTAAATCGTATAAGCGTTACTGTAGCTTTCCTCCAATTAATGGGGCAGGTGTCGGCAGCTCCTATAACTGGCATAGAATAAGTTCACAACGAAGCGCTACGCGAAAGCGTGAGTATACACTCTGAAACAAAAAAGAAAAAAGAGAGAAAACTAACGCCTGAAGCTCGTCAAAATAACGTTTATTCACTCACTCACTGTAGTATAGGTAGACACGCGTGACGACTGCTGCACGATGAGGAATAAAACAATGTGGAAATTTCTCCGAACGTCGGTTCCACTCGCGTTTTCTCTGAGCTGGGTCTAGGAGAACTCGTCAAAAGTGAACTCGTCGCAGCCAACTCGTCATAGGTGAATTCGTCACATAGGGCAAGTCGTCATAGGCCATCTCGCACTAGGGAAACTCGTAACCTAGGGCAACTGGACACTCGGCCAACTAGTCACAATTTACGTGTTTCGTCTATCATGTTCAAATTAAAGTCCCACGTTGAAATGAAAGAGTACAGAAGCTTGTATAATTCTCATCTTATGCGTAAACATTCTTACACTCCTCCTTCAATTCACCACCTTAATGTTTCCTTTGTCGCCTTCGAGGAACGCGCCAACCAGACAGGGCATCGTATTTTTTTCTTTGTGCAGCTAATTACGTGAGTCTTTTATGTCAGATTTAGTTTGCCCTTTCTGTTTTTTCTAATACATTTTTTTAATTTTTGGTAATTAAGTGACGGCGCTGTATTGGGATTTGCGATTTCGTTCTGTGTTTTCGCTTTTTAGTATTTTGATCTTTTGTTTTCATGCCTGCTGACAAACGATGATTGTCAAGCTGGGTAACTTTCGCTTTGTTAGTCTTCATATCACCTATATATGGGAGCGAAAGTCAAGGCTGGACTTAAAAGTCCACACACTCACTCACAGAAAAAAGTGTGACGAATATTTTTTAGAAGGAGAAGAAAAGCAAAAAAGAAACCGGAAGGTGGGCTGAAACCGAAAAGCCAATTTCAACCACCACCTGCAAACAAACACGAGGCCAACATTTTGCCCTATTTATTGATATATACACAAGCAGGCAAAAAGCTTCAAAAGATAACGCAAAAAGAAAAAAGAAAAGAAAACGCAAAAGAAAAAAAAGTCGACCCCTCCGCCCCCCCCCCTCCACAGAAAAGTGTGACGAATATTTTCTGGAAGGAGAAGAAAAAAATAAACCTGAAAAGAAACCCCTTACCCAGTAAAAAAAATGTGAATTTTTTTTTGCAACAAGAAGGGAAATGAGAAGGGGACAGAGGAACATGTGTTAAAATAGAAAAACCATTTCAACCACCGCCTGCAAACTAACAAAAGCAGAGGAGGACCCCCCGAACTCTGAAGAGGTCAACCTGGGCGTAATTATAAGATTAGAAGCCACTAACTTCCTCTCCCCATTTCCTCGACATCGGCAAAAATGGAACGCAGACGACTTTTCCTAGCACGAGAAGGTCAGTGCTACCACTTTTCCTAGTACGGGATCACCTAGAACGAGATGCCCTCTTTGACCAGTTTCTCTATGACCAGTTTTCCTAGGACGAGTTGGTTGCGACGAGTGGGCCGGTTCCCCTCTGAGCTGCCCCGTGAAGAAAACATTATTAAACCTGGAATAGAAGTGCGAACCATCTGTAGCACACCAAGAGAGGCAAACTAGCCAATGTTCGTAAGGTTAAAGTTTAAGCTGTAGTAGATTGCCTAAATGTACTAGTCAGTAGTGAGTTAGCACATGACCGGTATAATTGGAGATCTATAGGGGAGGCATTTGCCCTGCAGTGGGCGTAGATATGATGATGATAATGATGACGACGACTACTACGACGATGATGATGATGGCATTTCCTAAATCCAGACTAACGCATTTTCTAAATCGCCCCCCAACTTCGGCATAAATGACCACCCGACCGGCAGCAAGACAGACCCACCGTCGCTCCTCCTCCAGCGCCGTCGAAGACGTTGTGTATCTCGACGGCGTGCACGAGATGCTCCTTCTGCAGGTTCACCTGCCACCAGGGGTCTCGGATAAACTCGGTGGAGACGCAGGAGCCGGACGAGAAGGACGCCTCCTCATTGCCGTCAACCGCCAGCTGCGCGTCGTAGTGCTCGTACGTGGTGTTCTGCTGCGCGGGCTTGCCCTGCGCCACGTTGCGCAGCTTCGACGGGTCCCCTGCACATGAGCTACGATATGGGCCAACGCATTTCTCCATCCTCTTCCAGCGTCTTCCACCGTTTTCTCGCTCGTTCCTTCGCGGCTGAGCATTTTGCATGCTTTAGTCGCTCCGGCGTACCTTTGAGTACATGATTTTGATTGTGAGGTTTAACGCACCGACGCAACGTAGGCGATGAGACGCGCCGTAGTGCAAGGCTCCGGATTAGTTTTGACCACCTGGGGATCTTTAACGTGCGCCGAAATCTCGAACGCACGGACATTTTCGCTTTTCGCCTCCATCAGAAAAGCGGCCGCCGCGGCACTTTGACCACAACTGTCAGCTACTAACTGCTTGCTCACTTGGTCCGCCCCTTAGTCATTCAACTTTGCCACAAATTAAATCGTCCTACTAAAAATTTCCTTGAATTTATACCTGCTCATTGTTTGCGGAAAGCAGCAGCAGAAATAAGCATTTGCAAAATGTTTTGCTCTCGGGAGGCACTAGTCAGACCTCAACGGCAATCGGTGGCTCGCCTTGTTGACATATCGCAAAGGGAGCCATTGATACCGAGCAAATTAAATGGCGCATCACGTAACTTTTTTACGCCTTCTCAAACAATGCCTACTTTACGTGAATTGTACCCTTTTCGTGTCACGCGGGATCGTTCGCTTGCTATAAGTTTCCATTGCTATAACTTTCCAATCAGCCCGTCGAACATTTTTTTCATTTTGCCAACATCAATATATCAGCAGTCCGTCCTCTCCGCAGCCTGTCAAGACAAATTACGGCACGTAACCCAAGTTCGCCTGCAAGAGTGCCCACTGCACCTTTTTGTGGCGCCATGAAGGGCAGCACTTCCCGGTATGTGGCGTGGAATCCCCTCGAGTTGCCGATCTTGCGGAAGCGGTCCTGGTAGACGACACTCATGACGTTGGTCTTGGAGAAGACGACGCCCTGGCGATTGAGGTTGCAGTAGCCGCCCACCAGGTTAGACGGGTCGCTGGTGTTCTCACCGCTGTACACCGACACCACGCCCCAGTCGGCGCTGCAGTTCCGCGCCCCCGGAGTTCCAGCCACGTCAAAGTCGTTGAACTGAAGCCGCACGACGCGACCGATCGGAACCCGCAGCACCCAGGTGTGCTTGTACGGACCGGTGGGGTCGTACGACACCGGGGGATAAGGGTACCTGCGGCAAGAGAGAGAGAGAGAGAGAGAGAGAGAGAGAGAGAGAGAGAGAGAGAGAGAGAGAGAGAGAGAGAGAGAGAGAGAGAGAGAGAGAGAGAGAGAGAGAGAGAGAGAGAGAGAGAGAGAGAGAGAGAATAAATTAAGGGAAGGAACGGATCAATCTCTCTGTCTGGTCTTAAAAATGTTTACAGCTGAGGAGCTTGCACAAAAGTTTTGATCAAGTTCTTTAGGTTCTTTCCATAATAGCAAACACTCTAAACGTCTTATCTGGTGCGGATTTGCCCTATTTATTCGTATTTTTTGTCTCCTCATCATACAGCGAGATAAGGGCCGAGTGAGAAGGCCTTAATTAAATCCGAAAAGGCCTGCTCCAGTAACGACAGAGCTTGCTACTACAGATACAAAGTGGGAAAAAAAGAGGAGGGACAGGGATAATGCACTAGATATAAATCGCAATACAGAGAAACACAATAATAAACCAAAGTAAAATATTTCCATACAAAACGATGTTGTAGCCGGAAATCTAGATCCGTACCAAATGTATATACACTAAAAGATGCAAAAGCACAGCCCTTACACCCTATGAAGAGGGTAGTCCGGAAAGCTAGCGCTCTGTTGGCATTTGCCATTTGCGTTATGGCTATGACTGGGATTTGGTATGTTGAATTATAAGGGCAGTGGCCTGACCGCTGCTTTACAGGATAAGGGCACACACGATTGGTGGGTAGAGACAATGGCGGTTTAATATAGCGCGGCTACGCCAATCACGGAGCAGACTCTAGTGCGCCGCACAGGTGTCCGCCGAAGAGCACGCGGCATCGCAGGGAGACGTCGCGCGTGGCGATGAGTATGCACGACCCGAGAAAGAGGCGGCGGCGGTGGAAAGAAGTTGTCCACTTGTACTTTATTTTACTCTACTCTTATGTTCTCTAATGTACTTTACTTTACCTTTCCCATATTGTATTTGCTGGTGCCCTACATGTTGCTTGTATGTTTATTACTCAAACATTAGAATTTCCAGCTTGTTTTGATTTTGCTTCTTCATTGTACTGTACCAAAGGGGGCTGGGGCCTCTGTCAGGTTTTGTAGCGTTTAGTCCCAGCCTGCCTCCTCGTACTTCTGAGGAAATGAAATCTTTGTATCTTAAATCTTAAAGTCCGGCTGCAACCATGCTCCCTCCGTAGATGGCAATGCTTCACTGCGCAACACAAAATGTAAGAAAGCCAGCTTACAAAAATCAAGCATACGCCTATCGGTTAAAGTCGTCTTCACATCTAAACACAAGTGCTTTGCTAAGAAGTTTGTGTTTCAGGGGCACTATAAGCAGTGTTATATTTAATATGGAGGCCCTCGGGACTGTTTATTTTATAACAAATTTTTTCCTTACACTGAAAATTTTGGTCTACGATCGCCCTGCTGCCGGATACGGTCTGCTGGATCCTAGCCATAAACAGCTTTGCTGTAAAATCAAAATATATGCACATAGCCATAATAGGGCCTCATTCAGCCCTGCTGCCATGCGAACACTATGAGATTAATAACTTTATGATGTACTTTGTATTTCGTACGTCAGTTTCCGTGATGTGTTTTCATCTGAGCATACTTTGGACGGCAACGAACTGAACGTGTGAAAGAAAAGCAGTAAATAGCCCAGCAGAAGGACGCCAGCAGCCAAGCATAAGTGTTTGTGCTAGTAATCTGTGCGGCTCCCGAAACGCCGGGGCAAGCGACTGTCACCCACACGCGAGATAACGGCGACTGATTGTCGGATAGCATTGTTCAGAAAGAGGACGTCCAGACACGCGCGCACCCCTCATCGTGCGTGCGAAGAGGACCCCGCACCGAGGGAAAAGCAGAGTGCCTTGTGGGCAACATACCCGAAGGAGGCGATGATGCCGCACGGCGCGTCGCAGGTGGTGCGCGACCCGTTCACACCGAAGCCAGCCTCGCACCCAGCGCACTCTGCAAAGATCCGGGGTTGCAAAAGATTTAAGGAGGAACAGCAAGGAAACAGCAATAACAAAAAAATCCCGGGCCATTTCGACTAATGTGAAACCTCGGGAGGGGAGGAGCATGCAGTGTATAAGTGTATTCTTGGCGTCTTGGCGTTTTTGCCAACGGAGATGAAACCGCTAGAGGGTAGAAATATACAGCTTTTCTGTAAAAGTCTCTTGTCTTTGAAGCACGAATTGCTCTCCAGCGCAAGGCGTAAACGAGTGCCTCGGTGTTTTTTTAGTACGCGTTAAGTTCTATCGCGAGGCGTAAACGCTTTCCCCGTGTTTTAGTACCGTGACTACATGAGACGACTATTACGACGACGACAGGAGATGCCAACAGCCCTAGCCCCTAAGGGGCTTCGTCCCTAAAAGAATGAAACAGTTCGTCACGCGAGGAGTGAAACGAGCTTACTTCCCTACTATGAGCCCTTTACTCTGAAGTTCTAAATGTATAAGTGAGAAAAGAGTCAAACATTTTCCTGGAAGCTTACGATTCTTAAGAACCATCGCTTTCAAACGAAATGTGGCAATTTCACACTGAAGACAGAAATTTAAGAACCGTATGCAGACGGAACAGCGCTAATTTAAAGTCAATACAAGCATTATGTGCCCAAAAAGCGCTTAAGAAATAAAATTGCTCTACTAACACTCCGCACAAAAAAGTTACATAATACAAAAATATTATAAACATAGCAACTCAGCGTACGCTGCTCAAACTCCGACCGGCGGGTCCCGTTATGATGCTCTGTTCTCGCGAACAACTACAGCTATCACCCGACAGGCCTCTTTCGAGGCTTCGTCCAGAGCCCTGTAGTGCAAAAAAAAGTTTCCATCCAAACTTTAATGAAGTCTGGAATAAGATAAAAAAGAAAAGGTACGAACTTAAATTGTTTTTTAAAAGTTAACTGGTCAGTTAGCGGGTTCTATGGAATTACAAAAAACAAGAACACGAGAAAACAGAGTGGAAGCTGAATAACAGGTTGGAAAACGGCGTCTATACGATTCTTTATTTCAAGTCCCTGTTCTGTTTTCGAAATATAACTGCACCACACAGAGACACACAACGAGACGTATAAAAATATGACAGCCTTTTATATGCTCCGCCCGCAAGATATATGTTTAATACTGGGAGCATATCACGGGTGTTTGTAGAGAAGGAGGGGCAGTGACCACGTAAGCCAGAATCAGGCTATACAGGGTGTTGCGACGATAATTGGAACACTTAAAATTTTTAGCCTAAGCGAACCGCCACTCTGTTCGCGCTCGAACTTGCCACGAAGGTCGCAATTTGTGGTCTATTTTGTTTAATACCGGGAGCAAAGATGGTGCTTACCTGTTTATCCTGAAAATAAATAAAAACTATTTTCGCCTATGGGAAAATTGTGGCTGATTTGGGCGTGCGAGTCAGCGCAAGTTTGATGTTGGAACGACGGAACCACCTGACAAAGTGAAAGGCATGTTTGTGATTCACGTACGGAGCCAAATGGTGCAGCAGGCGATCAGAAAAATGCACCTAGAAAGGTGCTAACAGACGATCAGAAAAACCGGTTTTTAGCTCGCACGTCCAAATCGCCGCCATTTTCCCATAGGCGAAAACTGTTTTATTTATTTTCAGGATAAACAGGTAAGTAACCCGTCGTGTTCCCGGTGTCAAACAAAATAGACCACAAAATGCGACCTTCGTGTGATGTTTGAGCGCGAACAGAGCGGCGGTTCGCCCAAGAAAATTGTTTAAAGTGTTCCGATTAGCGTCGCAACACACTGTATACACGCCAACCTTCTCTCCACGCTGTCACCCTCTGTGCATCCTCTGCTGCTACCGCGGTCTCCACTGGCACACACTAGAGCCGCTGGGCCCCGCATCCGATGCTCGTGGGCAGCGCGTTGCCTAGCAAGACTATTTCTTGGCCGCCCGCCGTTCTTTCCCTCTGTGACTTTGATTGGCCAGCTTCACACTCCAACAGAACGGCAAACGCGATTCACCTAGAAGGGGCATCTCGCGCACACGCGGCGAAAAGAAGCGGCGGACGATTGCACCAATGTAACGTAATGCCATTATTCAACATTCAATTGCCTTGAGGCTTCT
This sequence comes from Haemaphysalis longicornis, assembly GCA_013339765.2. Classification (NCBI taxonomy): domain Eukaryota; kingdom Metazoa; phylum Arthropoda; class Arachnida; order Ixodida; family Ixodidae; genus Haemaphysalis; species Haemaphysalis longicornis. The sequence continues at coordinate 306,358,624 of CM023449.1, read as the reverse complement.
GCCTCTTACGGCATCAATTGTAGTAAGTAATCGTTACATGCATCGTTACATGTATCGTCAGTTAATTATAATTTCCAGACAAATAACGCTGCTATAGTTTTCTTCACCTGCAACTCCGTTTCGCCACATTCACTTCAGCATAAGTGACCTCTTTACGGGGGATTTTTTTGGTAATGGCGACGATATTCGCGCGGACGCGATGGACAGCCCATGGAAGAACACGATCGTGGCCCGACCCACCGGCCCTCCTGAATTCGGCCATGAAGCCCCTCTTGGTCGCCTGCTTCTTCATGATCTGGTTGCAGGTGGTCAGCGTCAGGTTGAGCTTGGTACGCGACCCGTCGGTGACCAGGTAGGGCGGCGCCGTGTCCTGGCGCTCGATGCCGAACACGCGGCCGTCCGACTGGCGCCACGCGGACACGCTCACCACGCTGCGGCAGCCCGGCACGGCCGTGTACGCGCCCCAGTGCAGCACGTCGTACTCGAGGAACACCAGCTCCATCACGTCGCCCGGCTCCACCGTCACCGTCCACAGGTAGCGGTGGAAGGGCGGAGGGTACGACGACGGGTAGCCGGAGCTCGTGATGGTCACCGGCGCCAAGAAGCTGCCGCGGAACACGTCTGCGACGAGACGCACACAAGTTAGGCCTACCCAGTGAAAAAAGAGACGAACACCATAACAATAACAGTACGGGACTTTTTCTTGCTTCGCTGCAAACTGCATCGTAGGGGAAAACGCTCGTGTATGTGGAGGTGTACCTCACCAGATCAACCGAACAATAATCTCAAATTTGTTTCATTAATTTCAGCTCAATATTATCTTCACTTTTAACGTTGAGAGAAGCTTGGGCGAGCTCACCTCTAAACTAGTTAAACACAATGGAATTTGCCTCAACCTCAAGCACATTATATTATTAGTTGCCAATATCAAGTTAATTCTAGGACTTCAATCAGGGATCAAGGTCTGTGTGCGCGAAGACCACACTTTACCTACCTAGGTTTTCAGGCGGTAACATTTACCGGGTACACTTTAGAGTATTATTATTTGTAAAAAAATAAAAATAGGATAATTGATCTTGGTATTGATGAGTGTTGTGAAGGTTCGTGAGCATTGTTTTACCAAGCAAAATGAATGCGTGGTCTAATAAAACCGTAATTTTTATAACTCACGCATAAATATTACGTGGAATCAACATGTATTCAGTAATTAACACATTTATAGTGTTTTAAACACAATTAGAGGGCGCTTGTATTCGATTTGTGCCCACACATTAATATCACAAGGGGGTTAAAAAAAGAGCGCTGATATTGAACATCACGTGGGTTTAATTTCGACCTCAGCTCCAAACTAAGCCTCACTCCACCTCAAAATAGTCGATTGAAGCCTAGTTTCAAACCTCCGACCACACTCATTCGCTGTTCGTGAACTCACCGAATTTCACCTCAAAAATGAACTTGATGTGGATTTAAGGCTGAGTGATTTCAAACTAGCACGGCAGAACTCCTGCGGGGTTCACCATTATATGCTTCAAATGTATAAACAGGATAAGCGCAACGGGCATTCACTCATTCATTCCACAGACGCGCTGGCGTAATGTTGCTTCCTTTGATAAATGACGTGTTGCATGGGCGTACAGAGAAAGCTCGCTATTTTTGCTTTTTCTTCCAAGTGACGCAAAAAGAGCGGCGGTGCATTCTCTAAAAGCGAGAGCGTAGGCGTGACCTTTCCAGAGTTTTAAATAAGAAACGACAAACCCAGTTTGCGTTTATTTTTGAGCGTGCGGCCTTTGCAGTGCAGCGCAGTTGGGTGGGCGAAAACGCGAAAGGAATGGTCGCACTTCTTTGGCACCACACCCATCTCATATTAAAGAATACGTATGCATTTTTACAGCAACCGAAGCAATTTAACTTCTTCATTTATAGTTATTTTTTATCATTCATAGACCTTTTCCGAAACAAGGTCATTACGTACGCAAAACTTCCAGTTCACGCATAGTCACGTTAATTCGTTGGATGTGAAGGAATTTGGAATGTGAAGAACGATGATTTGCTCCCCCGCATCGGGGGAGCGAAGCGAAGGCAATATAACCGTTGGTCATTAAGGGTAACAGAGTGGATCCTTAGAGAAAGCAAGTGTGGCAGGGGGCAACAGAAAGTTAGCTTGTGGGAATAAATTGGTCGCAGTTATAATTGGAGATACATGGGAGACGCCTTTGCCCTGCAGTGGGCGTAGATAGGATTATGATGATGATGATGATGACTGGGGGAGTGGGTGAGGGGACAAGGGCAAGCAGCGGCGAACGCGAATAAATTAGAAAAAATTAAGATGGAGGGCAGCTGGACGGGAAGGAAGAACAGAAGGATTTGAAAAGTTAAAATTTTCCGGGAGTACCCCTCAATAATGAATAACCGGGACGATTGTTACGAATTTCACTCGAAAATTAATGAAGTCATCAAATTTCTAATGTGCGCTAAAGCGTACGCTACGTAGCCCACCAAGCAACGGAGGGCCCAGGTGAACAAAGACAACATAAGGTGTTTGTTGACGTGAACCTGTAATATCACATGCGTGTGTATTCTGCTTCCAACCTACGTCGGAGATAGGGTCTCCGTGGTTTTTCTCCAGACGGCAAAAAATGACACCAGAAATGACATCGCGGTGTTGTTGGTGCTCTCTCTCTCTCTCTCTCTCTCTCTCTCTCTCTCTCTCTCTCTCTCTCTCTCTCTCTCTCTCTCTCTCTCTTCCACGAAGTCGGCGTATGCGATTTTCTGTCGTCCTATTGTTACAGCGAGCAATAAAGGACACGCCCGTTCCTGATGATGCGAAGTACTGGCGTTTGACCGGTTGCCCTACCCGCGTGATTCAATTTCCGGAGCAAGGAGCTCGTTCTTCCGTCCGTTTGCTTGGGGCGAGGCACGACAAAACAGCTCGGTGCTGACGTATCTGCTTCGTGCGCGGACGAAATAAGGCGCATAGCGAACCAGACGCTTTCTCTTTCACGTGACTGCACCGCGTAATGGTACCCCGCGGAACGTCACGGGGACATGTTGTTATGGTGCACGTCAAATGCTCCGCTACAGCGAACTTCTCCAACGTTTCTTCGGAGCCAATTTCTTACTCGGAGACAAGAGAAAGCTCAAATCTGTTATTTTTACAATGGAGCTGCGGTGAACAGGGAAGGCTAGAAAGTGCGCAAATACAAAGAACCACGTCAATCTGAAAGAAAACAAGAAAGAGAAAGGGAGAATGTGTGGAGCTTGAATCACACACACACACCACACACACACACACACACACACACACACACACACCAACACACACACACACAACACACACCACGCACGCACGACAGCACACATCCACACGCACACGCACACACACACACAACAATCACTTTGACGGGTCGAAGCCAGCTATAAGCATGGTCATTGCCATCAGCACACTGGCACAGGGCCACAGCCGCGAGGCATCGCAATCGACCGGAGGGTAATAGTGCGTCTGACGCCCTGTGGTAGCCAGAACGGCGATCGCTGAAAGAATTATAGGCTAGGCCAAAGTGCAGGAGACAGCGACCAGCATCCTTATCGTCACGTGGGCGCGGACACCTTGCGATACAATCGCCCAGCATCTTAGCTGGAGCACCCACGTATCGCCTCCTGCTGCCTTAGCGTAAAGGAATTCCATTGGTAGAACAGGAGCAAGTGGAGCGAGCAGCCAGAGCAGCACACGGGAGTAACGGGGACGTGTGCTTTCGTTCCGCGAATGAAACATTCGCGCTGCTCCGGGAGCAGTGAAAAGAGGGGGAGGGCGGGATGTCAAGATTCATGTGACCAAACTTTTCCCGCTCTCGCTTCCCGGAGCATTTCGCGCGCTCGTGTTGTCCGCACGCTGTTCCTCGCCAGTTTTGCCAGATACGTGCCGGTGGTTTTGTGTCTGCCTTCCGCATGGCGACGAATGAAGAAGCCGAGCGGATGTTCATGTCCATGATAGGGTCACCATCGTATCTCCCTAAAATTAGCTGCGAACGATAACAGCATCCGCCGTCTTTTCCAGATACGACTCTACCTTCGGTCGCTGCTCCGGCGGGGTGAACAGGTGCTCGAACATAAACTCATGCAATGTCAAATCGTCGTCGTCGTCGTCGCTGCTGCTGCTGCTGTCCGATGATGAGTTTGCGCTTGAATCTGTGGTGCTTTCATCATCTAAAAGTAGCAGCATTGTCCAGACGGCCGCGCTTAGCTGCTGCCGTACGCACTGAGCGACTATCGCGGCTGCTGGATTCCGCCATTTTTCCTCCGCCACCCGGGGATAAAACCAGAAATGACGTAAAAGAGGTCATGTGACTTCCTCGGCGTTCCCTGTTACTCCGCCGCTGGCGACGGAGCACCGAGAACTGCTCTCGGCTGCTCTCGGCGCCAAAAAAGTGCTCCTCCTCGACCAATGAAACACAACGCCCCTGCTCCTGCCCGACCACTGGAAGACGCCAGAACTCGCGAGAGCACTTTGGGTGCAGTTAGAAGTGCTCCTGTTCACCCAATGGAAAGCGCTATTCTCCGAAGTTTAGGGGCACTAAGTCCTGCACATTCGTTAGAACAGTTTTTCCGATGAATTTTTGCGGTATTGTATGCTAAAGAATTTGATGTTCCAGCTAGGCGTGTGGACGATCGTACAGGGAGCGTAGAAGGGGTAATGGGATTTCGCACCCACGTGACCGGTGGCCCTGCAGACGAGCGGGCCGAGGGTGTGCTTGCCGGCCTCGTTGGCCTCGCCCGTGTCGCCGAAGCGGAGTTGGAGCACGGGCAGCCTGCGGGCGTCGAGCAGCAGCCCGGCGTCCTCGAGCCACATCTGCTTGATGTTGGCGTCGCAGTTGCACGTCGAGTTGCGCCGCGTCCGCAGGCAGTACGGGTGGCAGCCGCAGCTACGGCTGTCCGTCTCCGCGCCGCCCCAGTAGAACTGGTCCTGCCAGTTGCGGCCCACCCACCTGCGGGAACGTCAGCGACCACGGGTCAGAACATGCCTGCAGCCGACAAATCGCACATTTGAGATGAAATGATGAGTCGAGTACACATGCATATAGGGTTCGATAAAGTCCCGAGGTCGCCGAATAAGGCGCTTCGCTTCTGACCTACTGACTGCTGCACTGTAGCTGTAAAGCATGAAACATAACTTTCCAATACTGCACTTGGCTAAACGCTAGATACAGTAAACCAGGTTGCAAAAAAGCGTTTTTGCCGCGTTCGCTTGCTCGCTCGCTCACTTGCTCGACCGCCCACCCGTCAGCTCCCCTCACTCCCCTCCCTCCCCTCCCCCCTTCACTCCCTCCCTGCCTCCCTCTCCTTACTCACAATCCCTCATTCACTCACACTACTCACTCCTTCTCTTCCTCACTTCCTCCTTACTTGCTCCCCTCCCTCCCCCCCTCCCTCCGCCCTCCATCACTCAATCACTCCTCCTTCCTTCCTCCTTCCTTCCTTCCTTCCTTCCTTCCTTCTTCCTTCTTCCCTCCCTCCCTCCCTCCCTCCTCAGCTGCATGCACTGCACTCACCAGCTGTCCAGCCCGGGCGGGTACCAGAATCCGAACATGGCGCCCTTGCAGTCCCAGCGGACGAGCTGCTGGCAGGAGAACATGCTGTCGATGAGGCGCGCCAGGTGCCGCTCGCTGGCGTCGCCGTAGGTGACGTTGCGCGAGTACGAGCCGGGCGGCTCCTTGCCCCGCACCTGCAGCGTCTCCTCCAGGTTGTGGTGCACGATGGTGAGCACCTGGAAGATCTCTCGGCCGTCTCCCATCTCGCAGTCGACCCAGATGGGCCTCAGGGGACCTTCGCCGTCCACGTCGATCTGGTAGGTGCCCGAGGTGCGCACCTTGTGGTGCACCCACAGGTCGTTGCAGTTGCTCCGGTTCAGGTGGCCTGACAAAGGACAGCAGCACAGTGGACTTCAGGTTTACAGACCTGTCGGGAGTTGTTTTTTCCGCGGTTTCTCTCAGGCACTATAAGTCATACAAAGATATGTCGGATTCGGGGGATCGAAAAATAAGGTGATATAATAATCACCATTGCGTACAAAAAATTGAAGTTAATGTTCGATTTGTTTCCAATGTCTTAATTCGATGTCCTTAAGTTAATGTTCGATTTGTTTCCAATGTCTTAATTTGATGTCCGAAGCACAAAAACATTCTGCAGAAATTCAGAGAATTGTCTGCTAATGCGTAACATTCTTATACCGCTTGTCTAGAGTGCGACTTATTTACAGTCTAATACGGCTATGAGTAGTGAAACAAGTTGAAATATCTCACTCTTTTTAAATTTTCTTTTGCTTCTTTTCTCCATGATGTAGATATTGTTTGCGCTTATTTGTGTCTCCCCCTTTTCGTGTTTTCGTCCAGTTTTTGCTCTGTTAGTTGTCATGGAACAGTACCAACTAGCCCAGATTACAACACTCGTGATGTAAATATATACCATCATAGAGAAAAAGTGCCTTTGCTTCGCTAATTATTGATTTTTTCGAAGAATGGGGTGCTGCAGAGTTGACCCATTTACGCTATTCTTATACGTATGTCCAACGTTCTTTTGCGGACTTCCTTTTGTTATTCTTCGGTTCTTGGGGGGGAGTTGTGTAAGATGCATATTTTAGATGCGACGCTGAGAGCATCTCTTGTCGGCGGCCCTGTCCTTCCTGCGTGCGTTCGTCGTCGTCGTCGGCGTCCGCACTCTCCTCCTCCGCTCACCCCCTCTCCTCTCCGATAGCGAACACTCTCCTTCGCGAGGGGCATTGGTTGGATTCGATGGGGATTGGATTGGCTGGCTTGGCTTGGATGGAATTGAATTTGGATTCGATTGGATAAAGTGGATTTGTTGGATTGTTGCGTCATAGCCGCGGCAGACGCACTGGCACCGATGCGCGTGCCCAGGTGAGAGCGAACACTCTCTCTCAACACCTGCGGGTGTGCGACCCAGCGCGCTCCCACTCCGCCGGTGGGCGGCGCTGCGCGCGGTGCTGCGCATGTGCAGTACTCTCTCTCTCTCTCTCCGCGGTCTCCTCTCCTTCGGGCGCGCTGCGCATATAACCGTGTGCCGCTCTCCGGCGGCCTTCGGGGTCGACGTTTTGCGCTTCCGTTTTGCGCTTGAACCCCCCTCAGCGTCAGCATCACACCAGGGTTCCCGCGAGGGGAGGTGGGCGTAATTTTTGGATTTTGTCAGATCATTTTTGTGAATTTTTAAATTTTTCCTGTTTTTGGGTTTTCTCGTAATTATGTGCGACCAATTATCTCTATTTACTCAGCTATGGCAGGTGCTACTCCTGCAAAATCTACCTTATTGTGGAAATGCAGGGCGTCACACGGTTCGCCGTTCGCGCTATTTTTATTCGTATTTCGAACGTTTTCTTGCGGACGCTTTTTGTTTATTCTTGGGTTTCGGGAAATGATGTATAAGGTGTATATTTTTGATTTTGTCAGATCATTTTTTAGTCAATTTTATTTTTATATTGTTCTCTTTGTCGGCGTTTCAAAATTCTGCTCGACCAACTTACCTCCATTTACGCTATTATAACGACTGCAGGTGTCCCTTTTTTTGACAAATCTGCATTTTTGTGGAAATGCAGGGAGTTAACATTTTTTCGCCATTTTAACCATTTTTTATTCGTACTATAAACGTGTTTTTGCGAACTTTTGTTGTTTATGATTTGGTTTTGTGGGAAGATTTATAAGATGCATAGTTTGGATTTTGTCAGATCATTTTTGTGAAATTTTATTTTTCTATTTTTCGTATTTTTTTCGTTTTTCACAATTATGTTCCACCAATTATCTCCATGTACGCTATTATAACGATTACAGGTGTTTTTTCTTGCCAAATCTGCTTTTTTGTGGAAATGCAGGGCGTTACACGGTCCCGACTTTTGGGGTAGACGGCAATAAATGCTACGCATCAAAAATTCTAGGGGCTGTGGGCTACTATTGGGATGTATAGGACACATACAAAATAGCACGGAGAAAGAAATGACAATAATCTCAGCTACATAATCTGTGCAATGTGTGGAATTGTGCACGCTATAGGAATTTTACGTCACGCACCTAGCAATGACAACGTTTATGCATGTGCCCCTCCCTTTCAAAGCTTTCCCGTGTTCTGCAGGTAACAACAGACCTAGTCGATTGCTGAGAATTTTCCCATGCCAATTACTCCACAGCCTTGTCATGTCAACGGACCCGGTGAAGAAAAAAAATGGCCGCGTATCTGCTCCTTTCGTTGCAAATGTCGACGAAAGACGATAGTCGACTGGCGCCCTGCCAAGTAAAGGCCTCCCTTCTCTTTCCGCTCACCTATCATGTTGTTCCTTTCCCGTCTCGTTCGTCCCACGATAACACGCTAGAGGTTCGCTCAATTTAAATTTACGTGGTAAACTTAAATTGAAGTCCATTCTAATTTACCGCGTCACACTGCTCCAAGTCGGGCGCCTCGATGCCAGCGCTGCCGTACGGCGGAGACGCGCGTGAATCGAGGCATCCTACTACAATGTTTATAAAACCACGTTGCCCTACTCCACGAGCGTTCGAAGCGTAACGTGGAACCTATTTAGTTTTTATAGTGGAACCGTTCGTTGCTGTTGCAGTTTGATTTCTTACATGCCGCCAGGAGCGCGGGCTACAGCAGGCGACGGTTTTCTGCAGTTGATGTATAGTATTTAATTTGCTATCGCAAAAACCAAGCATCCATGAATTTTTAACAAAGGAACACTGCAAATATCACTTATGTATTGATTTTCTGCCTTATATTTTCGTAAATTCCTGTTCTTGTTCAACAATGCTGTCAAGTATGAACATTCACACCGGACTTAGACGTTTAGATTCGGCTGTGGGTATATAAGACTATTGCGCTGCTTCAATTCCACTTTGGCGGTGTGGCTTAATCGAGTCACAGACAGACCAAACTTTCTGCGTTTAAGTAGCCCAAGAAAGACTATCATCTTTAAATGTTCGCGCACCAAACGCGAGTAGACGTGAATGAGATGCGGCACTCAGCTCATCTTCAAAATCGGGCAACGCCAGAACCGATCTGAAAAATGAGACTTCTCGACGATTTGCGAGCTGTAGGGTTGAAAACCAGGAGCCTGTGCTTCCAAGGTGGGAATAACAACCACTCTAACATGATGTGAAGAGAAGGTGTAAAAATTATTGCTTCTTCAATACAATGCACACGGGGGCGCAACGCACATGTCCACGCTGGTAATTGACCCAGAATGAACAGTGTCAGCGCGCAAAGTGCCATGAGCGCCCTCTTATTTGATTGCTTCTTCCCTGTTTTCTCACTTGGAAAGTTCCTTCTCGTATTTCATGCACTCGACTTTCCTCAAAAGAGGCCTTCAACCTGTACTCTGTTTTTTTGTCCGCTCAATTAAACCGCTCTCCCGATGCACTGTTTAAAGGCAGTGAAGTAAAATCCCAAAGAAATGGTGGGTTCTCTGGTACCCGCTTAAGGTCGCACGTACTGCCCGCCTACTGATCAAGACTGGTGAACTTATTCATTACAAAGGCACGACAAGCGTCGATCAGGAGAGATACAGTACGTGACGGGAGAAGGTAAGGGTATTTTAACTGCAAACCGGTGGCAATGTCAACCGCCCCGCACATGGTCGGTAGTTTCAGATCGCGCAATTTGTATTATGCCATCCCGCACATTGCGCACGAGGTATAGGTATACACAGGTGCCGTACACTCGGTGTGGATAAAAGCATAGAGTTTCATAAAATAACTACTAGAGAGGAATCTGGCGCTGTGATCGTACGCCTCAATGGGCGTGATGGGTAGTTCTGGATTTGGATTGGCGCTCGATGGTTTGTGGAACTTGCTATGGATTTCAGGCAGTTTCGTTTTCGTTTTGGATTTACATGAAAGCATTTGCCTACGCGGAGTGCTGGGAGAAGCGATCAAAAATACGTTTCTCCTTGAACTGCATGCCTCGCGTGCACTGACGCCGCCCTGAGTGAAATGTTTTATAACCAGAGTTGCGAATTGGGTGGGTTATCAATTCATTGCCACACAGCGAGCACGAAAACACAAATGACGGCGCTCTGTGCGGAGAAGTTGTCTGCGAAGTAGGAGTTGCGGCGCTGCTCATTCGGCAGAGCAATGTATTGTCAAAGCTGACGACGGTTGCGAATCGCTTGGAACAGCCACACCTTTCGCGCGAACGCCGGCTCCTACGGCGTAGAAAAGCAGCACCGGCGGCTGATAGGAACGTAGCTTGATGAATGTCACTAATTCAGACAAGAATAACTTCTCCAAAGGTAACCGGTTTCTTTTTTTTTTATGAGCACAAAATTTTTCACTTCCTATTACAGACCACCAGCCCCGAAACTTTTACAAGTAGTTTTTTTAAAGAAGTCCGCGTCCTGCTGTAGTTGGAGGCAAAACCTGCTCCACAAACCTCCTCGACACCGCGTCTGCTGTTTATTAAAACGCGCCGTTTTATTTCGTACAAAACCAGTTTTTGGTAACTAACTTTCTCGTTCTTCATGTAATTTACAAACTGAGAACCGGGCAATGAGAGTTTTTTTGTCAAAAAACACAAATCAAAACGGGCCTCTGCCCGTTTTGATCCTATCCGGTTCCAGAACTATACCATCATTCCCATTGAAGCGTAAGCGCCACTGCCATGTTCGCGTTGACACTAGCGCCAGTTTCCCCTCTAGTTATTTGTATGAAACTCTATGGATAAAAGGACCCATCACATCCCTCCCCGAAGAAAAAAGAAGAAGAAACATCCCAACATATCGTCGCACAATCGGCCGTGTAAACCAAGCGCTCAATCAAGGGACGAGTTTTTCGAGAGGCGTTGACTTTGCACACTAACTGGCTAGGATATAATACAGTCAAACCCGGCTATAACGAACCCGGATAGAGCGAATTATGCTATATATCGAACAAAAATAATTCAGTTACGGAAACACATGGGAAACATATTCCTTATAACGAAGTTCACATCCGATATATCGAACTCTGGGCGCCTAGAATGGCCGCCGAAATGCATGATCTCGAGCGGCGATTGAGATGTGGATTGGCCGCGACCACGGAGCAAGAGCCGCGACTGAGACATTGCGCCTCGCAAGGAGCCACGTGACGCCCGACACTTTCCGTAACTGTTTCCGATGCGCGGGACTCGCGACGGAACCCGCCCAGCCATCGAGTCCGGACCAAGACAGCAGCATCGGTGAACGGTGGGAAGAGCGCGACAAAGTTCACGATGATGTCGCGAGTGAAATCCGTCCGACGCTTATAATAAAGCGCTTTCGGCAGTCGATGTGCTCCGCCAATGCTTCTTAGATTTTTGAGGACGTGGACTCGAACTGGTGCAAACAATGTTTCGTGTAGAGAATGCTACGCTAGTTGAAGCCGCCAAAACGAAAGTGAAAACAAAAATCACAGTTGTTTTTTTGCATCGTGGGCAGTTAAGGCGGAAAGTAGCTTGATTACTTGCAATAAATGGATTATTTTGCTATGGTAATGGCTACTGTACTGTGTTCGTTTCTGCATAGGCGGATGCCGGAGTTAGGGAGGGGGCGGGGGGCTCCCGCGGATTGCGAACTCGTAACAATAAGCTCGTTATAGGCGGGTTCGGCTATATCGAACTATTGGATATATCGAACTAATCGCGGTGCATATTGCAGTTCGCTATAAACGGGTTTGACTGTATTTTTAACCAGACGGTGGGCAAAATTCATTCGTTATAACCGATACCGTTTCTTTATAAACAGCACATCTAGAATTGAAATTTAAGCATGACCAACTAAAATTTGAATTTCATTCGTCCTATTTTATAATTCGTTATATCAGTGTTTTTTATAACAAGGCACAACTTTATGTGTAAATGCAGAGAGAGAGAGAGAGAGAGAGAGAGAGAGAGAGAGAGAGAGAGAGAGAGAGAGAGAGAGAGAGAGAGAGAGAGAGAGAGAGAACTATGTCGTAACATCCAGGCCCCTTATCATTCGATGGGCTGGGCTCACATCACCTCGAACTTTTTCGACGTCTTGCTTTCTTCATTGTTTTATTGACGCACTCCTGCGACAGTGGATAGCTCACACCTCAACGCTACAAATTAAAGGGCGGCGCATGAGAAACGTGGGACAAGCAGGATCCGCTTTGAGAACTTATTCATAAGGTGATCCAGTGTTTCGTTTCAGAATACGCGCAGGCACGAAAAATCGTGCGCATTGTTACTTTCAAAGAGAACGCACGCCTTGGCTCGACACGGGTCTTCTCAACGCAAACAACACTTGTCTACTTCACTGTTATTTGTTTACCGTAGGTGGCACGCGATGAATAAAGCAACACAGCATCCCGGGGAGACATGCGAGTGCGCGAAACGAGGTAAGCATGCCACTACAGCGTAATTACTCAGTGCCAGTCACTACGGTGGACCGGAAAACTCAGATAACTTGCATGTATGATGTAGGCCACGAGCGAACGATCGATAGCACTGTCGGAGCCGCGCGCCGGACGCGTATCATTCGGCCACACAAACAGCCGGTCGCCAAGGTCGCTGCCCAATAAAGAGTTCCACGCTACGTCGTCTGCCAAAAGTTTGAAGCCCACAAAAGGTTTTATTGCAACTGAGGTAACCTTGAATAGTCGTCCCGTATACAGTCAAGAACTAGAGCGAGGTTCTGGTAGTCATTAGACTTCGTTAAAGGGAACTTGTGCGCCGCAATAGACTAATAGAAAAGCGCATACCTGGAAGAAGCAGTGAACGAAGTTACGCATACAGTCCAGCGTCGGCGAATGGAATTAAGCGGAGTTTGGCCTGCGTGTATTTATCAGGAAGCACAGTACTCTCCGGAAACATGTAGTCAGATCGAGAACATTTATCTTATCTTTGCAGAAGATTGCTCTCCCTTTTTTGCTACGGAGGAGACTGCGACCGAAGTCTCCTTGCAATCGGAATCCCTCCGAGCAGGACGACGCCGGTTTCGAAAAGGTTTCGACGAAATTTCGTCTCATATTCGTTGAGATGCGCTACGGGGTAACGACTGGGGTGCGACGCGGGAGTAGGTAGACATGTCATTTGTTGTTTTAAAAAAGGGCTTTACATGGGTGTTTACATTTACATAGGGTTGGATCGATTATCCTTAACACTGAATAGAAATAAAATGCTGCCCAGCTGCATTCAAGGACACATCTTCTTTAAAAAAAAAATGAAGGAAGCTCACACTAACGCGTAAGACTTGAAGGTAGTGAAGCTGTACGCAACCTTGACGACAATTACGAAGATTTAAGTACACCATTGCAATCGATTTCCTTCTTTTTCGCTGCCGAAACGACCTTTACTCCATTATTGTTGCTATACGTGTGATCTTTCATTTTTTGGAAGTAATAAATATTGGACATTACCATGGAGGGGCGTACTCTTTGACGTGTCTTTCTCGTTCCGAGCTAGTGTTGCCACGAATACGGCGAACGCTGGAGTTTTCTTTTCTTTTTTTTTCCTCTCCTAAGTGGGTATGCTTGGCTTGACAAATATGCGCAGGGGACGCCAGGCGGTCGCCGCGAGGCATGCACATATGAGCGCTCGGTGTTTTCTTGGTTTAACTGGCGGGCGATCGCCGCAATCTTGGCCAATGTCCCTAAGTGGCTATGCTTGGCTTGACGAACGTGCACAAGGGACACTGGGAGGTCGTCGTGAGGCACACACACACGAGCGCGCGCTCGGCAATTTCTTGGAATTTTTAGCTGCTGACACGAAAAATTACGATTTGCTAAACAGCTTCGCTGTTAAAAAAATGCCCCTCTTGTCTGGGGGCAATGAAGCCCTGTCTTATCACAAGACAATTTCCCAGACGTTTTGGCGCTACCTACAGTACAACAAAGAGAATGGGTAAGGCAGCATGCCAATAGTAAAAACAGCGCCGGCAGCTGCATGGGTTCGATTAGGCGTTCGTCGGGAATGGCCCGCCAACCGTATACGCAACGTCGACGGTCTTCGGGCCCATGCCACCGCCGTCTCGGAATTTGTTGGGGGGTATTGGCTGTAACACAGAGTCTTAGTTGTTGTGCCTCGACCCTCGGTAGAGAACGTTGCGGCGTAGATAACGATTTTGCTTATGACGACAATGAATTGAGAATGCGCAGCCGCTTCACGGCTTCACTCAAATCTTGAAGCACAGAACGGCAATACAGACGTGCATCACCCCGTCTTATTCGGGGCGAAGAAAACTGTTCCATTTTAGCAAGCAAGCAGCGATGCACACACAGATACACGCTATCTTTATTTACAAAATTCTCATGGGAAGCTGTAATAAATGTGAAATAAAAAATAACAAGCAGCGTCGTGTAAGTACGCATAAAGCGGACTGTCGTCTTTTCGGCGTCAGTATGTTGCTCTCTAGATGTGTTTTTGAGGATTTAGTTGTGTCATTCGCGTAATTAATTATTATTAACTGATTTTTTTCGGAGCATTCGGTCGAAGGACTCCTCTGCGTACTTAGTTGCGACACCACCAGTAAGCACATCCCGTAGACAGACGCTAAATACATGCTTGTCATTCTTTTTTGTATTTTTTCTCTGTGCAATGGTTCACGCCCGTTTTTCCCTTCTTGTTGTTATTCTGCTGCATCTGTCCCTTTGATTTACCTTTATAATAAGTTCATTGTAACAAGCCCTACTGCATGCCCGTTACAATGAACGTGTTGAGCGTTGCAATGAATAATGGTGGCCCGTGTCGCCATTATTCTCTCTCTTTCGCTCTTTCCCTTGTACACTTGTTATCTCTACCTGCCACCAAGCTGCGGATGCTTCTTATTTTGGAGCTCAAAATGCTGTACAGAATAGCATTCCATACACCACTCACCGCCGACCGACATCTTGGTATTCTCAAATCTATAAGTACCAGAGGCGGACAAGTAAGGAGATAAGAGGCTCATTTTCAGTGGTTTTATCGCTGCTACATTTCCAAAGACGACTTTGCTACATCTACAAACACATTCGAGAGAAATTCTCGTTTCGATCACATGCGCCTCAGACCAATATTATTACACAGATTTAGTTAGCAGTATTAATTCAAATCACAGTAGTGGACATTTATAGCTGCTGTAATGAAAATACCCAAGTGTATTTGACCAAAAAGTTCATCAAGCCTCGTTCCACGCCACATAAAACAAGCGGTATTTCCTGCAAAGTACTTCAGTAGTCAGAAAACTGATATGTTCGCTTTATGTCATTTTCCGAAGGGAATTAAGGTAAGGGTACTTAATTCACAACAGTTCCCCCGAAAGAATAGTTAACGCGAATGGCTTCGTAAGCGAGTTACGCCTTACCAAAGAAGTCATTCATGCGCGTCGATATTAGGTGCTTTTATCCTTGCATTCTAATCGTATGTCCAATTTCATCACCTGCTAAGATTTTACTCTGCGTCTTCGCGAACTAAGTTCGCAGAGCGACTTCGCATTAGGCGTGTGCTTACAGCAGCACCAACGTTCGTGCCTTGCGACATTTTAAATGCCTGATTAGTGTCTCTAAATGTATAAATTAGCATGATGAAGACATATCCAACTTCAAAAAACAATACTAAAAACAAAAACTTGGTAACCATGCAGAATGGACCGACTACCTCAAACAAAAGTATGAGGCGGTTTCATTTGCACGCAAAGTAAGCAGAGAAGAAGGCACAGGAAGATATATACGGTTAAAAAAGAGAGAGGAAATATGCCGATTAAAAGGCCGGAACCAGTCGTAACAGGAAACGAATCCGACCAGCCAGCCTGAACTGCTGATCCAATTAACGACAAGAAAAGGAGACAAGAAGATATTCAGCCAGAACATAAAGAGCAGAAAATACGGTGCGTTACGAGGCAAGATGTTACTGTAAAAAAGAAAAAAAAACGAAAAGATGGCACCTCTCTTATCGCATAACAGCGAAGGAACCGCAAAAATGAGCAGGTGCGTCTTGAAACACAGCGCAAAACTCACACAGACACGAGAAGAAAATAAGACACACCACTGCGCTTTGGTGTATCTGTTTGATGAAGCATTCTGCTCCGCCAACAGATGGGTCTGTTAGCAGAAGGGTCTTGTTCTTGGGAAGACAGAATTTCTTCGGAAACGGAAAACGACATCCAGCACAAAGGGTTCTCTTTTTTGGACATCGGCCTCCTCAGCTTGCAATCTAATTTGTCGCTTGTATTTTGGGTTCCCGCTTACATGTGCATCTATGCTCGTTTGCACTTATTCCGCAAAGCCGTGGCACCTGTGACAAACGCTTCTTGGGCTGCCCTTGATTACACCGCAGCCGGAGCTGCACTACTCCGGTTTCCCGTGCTATGCAAAAGTTGAGTGCTGAACCAAGACATTTACATTTAGCTCATGAATACCCCGGGGAGGAATCATTCAGGAATCAATCAGGAGATACACCTTAATTATTTCGTTGAATTTTTCCTTGGCGTAACCGCGCGTTTTAGTTCGTGCAAACTGTTATTTCAGTGTTTAAGTAGACTTTATAAGTTGTCATTTTCTTGTTATCCTCGGGACGACAATTTACTAGGTGCATTTTGGGTCTGCTTCAAGAACTAGCGGGTGTGGTCACACTGGTCAGCAATGTTCGCGTTTGTTAAGAATGCAGGCCGTTTGCAGAACTTACCTCTGGGTTTCGGTTTACGGTTTATATATAAAGTATGTCGTTTTGTTAGTGCCAACATTGTACATAGCGTTTGGGTTTGTATTTCTCTCTCGTTCATTGTATTCTTGTACCGTAGCCTGTGAGCCCTTCGTAATTATTTTGTGTTCTCTCTTGTTTATCATTTGGCTGTGTGTTCCTATTATTGCCTATCAGTGCCATAAATTCTAACAGCAGAGCTGATTGATTGATTGATTGATTGATTGATTGATTGATTGATTGATTGATTGATTGAATGATTGATTGATTGATTGATTGATTGATTGATTGATTGATTGATTGATTGATTGATTGATTGATTGATTGATTGATTGATTGATTGATTGATTTTAAGGTTTAACGCGCCGCTTCACAGGCGATGAGGTGCGCCTTAGTGGAGGGTTCCGGATTAATTTTGACCACCTGGGGATCTTTAACGAGCGAGCACACGGATGCTTTCGCTTTTCGCCTCCATTAGAAAAGCGGCTGCCGCGGCCGCGAATCGAACCCGCGTCCTTGGGCTCAGTAAAACAGCAGAGATGTTTAAGCTATTGGTTGCGCCGTCAATGAACAGAAAAAAAGTACCAAGAAAATTTAGAGCTCACGTGCGCCCGACGCCACGTACCCACGTCGGGGATTGGCCAGGAATTGGGCGTAAGGAGAGCTAATGCGCCCGCTACACAAAACTGCAAATTAGAAACAAGCAGTTGAATTAAGAAAGACCATATAATCACAAGCGATTGAGCCAACAGCGTCGCCGATAAAACGACTGTCATCTGCTCCTGACGTCACTCGCTCCGCGTTGCTAGGGGCAAGCACCTGTGCTCAGAAATCTCGGAACCGCCGCGGCGGCAGCAGAACTTTTTCCGACTCTGTGCGGCGCACACGGGGGATGGGGCGACCAAAGAAGACCCGGACGCCGGGAGAAGAGGCGGCTTATCAGGAAGCGCGCCGTGCTGCCAGGCGAGAATGCAATCAATCGCCCAGAAGGACAACAACAAGAAGGAAAAGTTGTGCAGGTCTTCAATGGCGAGGTAGCGCTCGACGAAGACTTTGCGACGGCAGACGATGAAGTATACGAAGACTAAAGAGGGCACTGTACAAACAAAGCACTTATATACTTCACTTTGCGTTTGCTTTGGTCTTCTAACCCGCCGCGGTGGCTCAGTGGCTAAGGCGTTGCGCTGCTGAGCACAAGGTCGCGGGTTCGATTCCCGGCCGCGGCGGCCGCTTTTCTGATGGAGGCGAAAAGCAAAAACGCCCGTGTGTACGAGATTTCGGCGCACGATAAAGATCCCCAGGTGGTCAAAATTAATCCGGAGCCCTCCACTACGGCGCGCCTCATCGCCTGCGTTGCGTCGGCGCGTTAAACCCTACAATCAATCAATCAAATTTGGTCTTCTGCTGACGAGCGCCATATATGTAGACATAGGGTAAATGGTTCTCAGTGACTTATATGGCGTTCGTCGAGTTTAGCTTAGTGAGACGAGCACAGCTTTGCTGTATATATCAGGCTGGCACCGTTGTGCAAGATGACTTTGATTTTTTTTTTTTCAATTCGAGGCTCATACTCACACTGTAGCTATTTTTACCTGCACTGCGCTGCACTGGTGCAAGCAATGCAGCGTATGTTTATTTTTTAATGGTGTAGAAAATATACACATTAACTTTTGCCTTGAACTGGTCTGCACGACACTGCACTCGCCTGGACCAGTTCAGATTTAAAAAAAAAAAAACGCCTTAGCAATCTTCGCTGGTACCGGCGAAATTTGGGCATCAAAGACCAAACTCTTTTGTCACAGCTTATCATTGGAGATTTCGCTCTTACTACGGATACAACCTAAAAGGTGGTATTCGGTAATTTTACGGTCCTAATTCAGATAATTAGGACTAGATGCCCGTTACTATACCATACAGAGTCTAGTTTAGACTGATACAGCCTACATTACAGCCTATGCTATAGCTTATACCGCAGAAAATATTTGAGCGTTGAGACCGAATGACAATAGACGAAGACAAAAAATTCCGGGATATCTCCACTAATGTGAAACCTGGGGAAGAGCGAAGCATGCATTGCATAAGTGTGTTCTTGCCGCCTTGGCGTTTCTGCCAATTGAGATGGAACCGTTGGGAGGTAGAGGTATACGGCTTTGCTGTAAAAGTCTCTTGTCTTTGAAGCGCGAAGCTGACCAGTGTCCCATTGTTTTCTTAGTACGCGTTACGAAGCGCTCCAGCGCGAGGCGTAAACGAGTGTCCCGGTGTTTTTTTAGCACGCGTTACGTTCCAGGGCGAGGCGTAAACGAGTTTCCTGGTGTTTTAGGACTGTAACTGCATGAGACGAACGACGATTACGACGACGACGACGTCGACAGGAGACTCCAACAGCCCCAGCCCCTAAGGGGCTTCGCCTCAAGAACAGTATCTTGGACAGGGACCATAAGCATACAATCCTGGTAGGCGCAAGACAGAAGCAACGCAAGTCAAACACAGGCTTAAGCGATGGACGTATAGAGGAGATTGCAGAAAACATTGATATGGAAATAAAAGCCTTTTGAGCAAGATACGGGGATTACGTAGAACTAACCGATCGCGCGCAAAAAGAAAAGTCCGGAAATGAAGCCACAAAAATTCTGTTCAGTAAGGGAAAAAACAAATAAGAACAATCACTAGATGAAATTCAAAACAGCGCAAAAAACAAAAAAACAAAAAAAAACAAATACGGGAGAAGAAAGGACGACACGGCTGTTTGAATTTCAGTTACTATGCACCAACTACCCAAACCACCGTTCTAACAACGACTAACTTGGTCGATTAAGGCAAATAAGCTGGACTTGGAAAAGCGCAGGCAGGCGTCTGGAGAGAGCAGAGCCACCTTAAGATCGGGATGTAAATAGAGAGACAGGGAAAGAGAGAGAGGGGGGGGGGAGATAAAGCTTTATTGAATACTGAAAAGGTTAGCTCCACAAACGGCGGGGCTTGCTACTTCGGATCGGGGTTAACATAGTGAGGCGAAAAAATAAAAGGAAAAGGGGGAAAAGAACGTACAAAAAATGAATAAGAGGGACAATAAAATGGAATAAATAAGGAGCGTAGAAAAAAACTGCAGTATCGGGAGAAAATGTGTGAAGACCTCAAAGCTACAGAATCTCGGCCAATTCCGAGACCGTTAAAAAGGCCAAGAGAGCCGTTGTCTCTAGCACCGCATTAGCGTAATTCTGCCGCGGTCCAAGAAATTGATCCAGTTTAAAAATGTTTCCTTGTATCAGTCGAACAGGTTTTTTTGTTTTGTTTCACGTTGGGTTGCATGCTGCGGACATTAGCAAAAGACATGCCGTTTGTCCTCTGGTATAGCATTAAGAGCCGGCGATTGAATAGTGCTTAAACCTCAAAAAAAAAAAAAAAAGAAGATCAAGAAAACGCGGCAATCGAGCGCAGAGACATATCTCAGCAGCACATTCACTTAAACCTTCGTCACCGCGGATTTAGGGTGGAAAGCATCGTATCGTGGCCCCATCGACCTTCGATCCCAGGATAAACAGCGAACCTGGAGAAGACTCGCCATGATGAATCCGCAGTCTAAGAGCTCAGCGACGACTATGTCTGTCCCGCAAAACATGTAAACACGAAGAAAAATTGCGCGATCGTTTGATGGTGACGACAAGTGCAGGACACGTGGCGTAGGCCCGTTGCTGCTCTATTTCGGCGTCCCATAATGACCTTCATGAATCAGGATGCCGAAATGCGCCAGTGGGCTGCCGGGATTATAGCAGCACGTACAGTCGCGGTGTCCGCTTTAGCTCCGGGGCTACAGGAAACCGTGCTGCCACGTTTCCAGACGCGGTACCCTACGCTGCATTGCCGGATTATGGCTTTGAACGCCCGTGGTTCCGGAAAAGGACGTAATCCTACTTTATACTTGTCATTAACGCAATGAACTGGAACAAAAAAACGAAGAACGCGCCAGGATGTGGCAGGGTTCCTTGTTTTCTTGTTCACTGAAGCAGTACACCTTGTGAGAAGACAGAGCGAAAATGACGCACTTAGAAAAGACCGATGCTGTGAAAGCAGATGCATTCATGTTTTCCCTTTTCAAGGAAGCAAGAAAAGCGCGTTCAGCAAGCTAGAACTTTAAAAGAAGCAGGGAGATATGACCATGTGCTTTGATTCTTTTGAGAATGGCACATACAAGTCTGTCTTGATGAAAGGGAAGTGAGTGTACTTAGTTAGCCGGGCGTATAGTATCACCGAGCTACAATTGTTACTTGCGTTCGGATGAGAATGACGTCCAAAAGGATAGGATAATTATAGCCTAAACGTCAGTGTCAAGTTTGATGGCTCACAGAATTGCGGGTCTACAGTGTTCTCTATTTTATGGTGACAATTTTATGCGAGTTTTTATGACGCTGTCAGGAAAATGAGCGCTGGAGGTCTTACCAGCCGCGACATTTTTGGCTCAGCTTTAAGAAATAAGTATCTGTTTAAAATTATAGAAGTTACCCCCTATCACTGCACGTACAGGAAGTACTGTTCATTTATTTATTAACTTTATTATAATTTATTTGCACGGAACCTAGAGCTGTCCGAGCCGTGTTAGTATGTGGCGGACGTAGGAATTACTGTTGACAAGGGACTGAACGAGTAAAGGACTGTCCGTGCGGGGGCAGCGGATAGTGTGGGGTGAGATAAAAGCATTCATCAATCAACGGTTTCTGGTAAAAGGGTGAAATCGGCAAGACGAGACCAGTTCAAGATCATTGTGCAGAAGCGGTCCGATTATTGCTACTTATGTGCCGATCGAAGCTGAGGATGATGAGATCGAGCGAAATTGGTGCTGCATATTAATACGCCAAAGTGAGAACTACTTATAATTTCGCAAGGAAGGCAAAGAATTCGCGAGGTTATTTGCGTAATACTTATACATGCTACTGAAATGATTTAGCCAAAATACATTACGAAAATGATTTTCAGTGGACTTCGCGAGAAATCAAGCGTAGTGACAGGGTGGTTTGCCCAGCAGAACCAGAAGAAGCATGAAGTTTATCGAAGGCGCCAGAAACGGGAGCGCTTCAGCAGCGATCTGGCGCATTCTGGGGGCAGGCAAAAGGAATCAAAGAAGAAAAATGAGAGCGGACGCGACCTACCACTGTGCGGGTCACCCGAGAGAAACAGTCTACGCAAGTGAAGAAATTACAAATCCCCACATTGGGGATTTGTAATTTCCCTAGACAGCCGTGATCTCGGGAGCCGAGCGGCTGTCAAGAACGTTTGCAATTTATCTCTAAGGATTAGCTTCAAAATATCTTGTGCCTTGGTTACCTCCCTTTAGTTAGTGTTGTTCTGCGCACACAACTACCGGCGCGCAGCCAGACTATACAGGAAGCCGGGAAGTTAAACCCAGGAGAGATGAAACAAATGGGTAAAAAAAAAAAAAAAACAGCGAGAAAACTGGGACAACGATGTTTTGTTTCCAACCACTCATGAACTAACTAGGACCAAATTCCGTACTCTGTTGCAGGAAAACAAGTGTTTTGTGTTTAGTTTTTCTATGTGGGGCTGATCCCTCCGCCTTCGAGTTTCTGACGACTTGCAAAAAATTTGCCCCGTTTCACCGCTGCCCTTGAAGCCTGGGCGAAGCGTCGAGTGAAGTTACACAGATGCCGCCGCGTCGGAGAGGCTATAGACGATGGGACCAAACAGTTTGCCATCTTCCAGGCCTTCAGACAGCAGTACTTTTTCTCGGAGCTGAGCAGTAAAAAGAACGACTGTTTTTTACTTGTATTTTTGTATTTCCTCTATCCTTAATGGAAGATCACAATTTTCAAACCTTCTAGTGTTCCCCTTGTTATCTGTATGAATATCAGGCAGCATCGATCCGGTCAAAAAAACGATCCGCCAGGCGAGAATAAGTGTAGCGTTATTTTCTATTGACATTCATAGTTCATATGTAGTGTTCGTGACACTTTATATAATATCTGTTTTGTATACATTGTTATTGAAGTAGCCTGAGTGCACTTTAGAGTTAATGTTCTCTGCCACCGTCCACGCTACGCGTATCCTCGAGAACAATTAGCGAGAACATTGGCCCGTTTGGACTGTCGTGAGGTGTCGGAGGAAGTACTGCTGGGACCTTGGCCAGACGCGCAGCGTTCTCACAAGGCATTTAAAGCTGTGCTGACGTTTCTGCGCAGCAGCGGCCTCTCATAGATATTGTAGTTGAGGCCCGTCCGGCTGAACTTTAACACATGCACAGTATAAGTATAGGCATCTTCTGTACTTAGCCATTTATTCATTTCTCCTCCATCTTCATCTCTCTCGTCCTCTATCCACGCTCTTTCCTCCCCTTTCCCTTCCCACACACAGGAATAGCTGGCCAGATATACTACCATCAGGCCGACCTTTCTGTGTTTTTTTTTTCATTTCAATAAAATTCCTCTCTCTCTCTCGCTCTCCTTCTGTCTCGACTCGAATTTCGTATTCTGCTATAGTATTTTGACTAGCCGCTTAATGAAAATTGCTTTTTTGCACAGTTCACGGTTCTGACGTTCGAAGGGTTAGAGCGTTCTTCCATGAGACAGAGTTCAGCTCTGCACAATACTGGTCCTGTTACTTCAGGTGGTTCGTGAATATCAGTGAGGAATAATGCAAACGCACAAGCTAACAAACACTCGAAGCTCTCTTCGCTGCTACCGGCGAAAGCTGGCCATCAAAAACCTAACCGCCTTTGTCACTGATTATTGGCGGGGAATTCGCGTTCCTGTGGATAAACCTAAACCAGGAGACAATGACATGTTTCGTAACACGAGATGCGTCAATAACGCAGGATCTTAGGCAACCGAGAAAACTTTCGGGCCGAGGATGGCGGGTGTTAGGATGTAGAGGGTGTTATACAAGGGGTGGTGTATAATCTAAGATAAGCGCAACCTGAAAGCGACCCTGCAATACTTTCGATAAGCGCTTTCACTCTTTCCTCCGCGTCTGGAACCACTGCGAAAGCTATAGTTATCGCCAACACGGAGCGGCACTGAGTGATTTGCTCGTCGCGCACCAGATATGCCTTCCATTTCTGCTTTATTTTTGTGGCTCTTCTTTTTTAAGTTGCTATCAAAAAAAACGTTCATTGGTGCAACTGAAGGAAAACCGGCCAACAGCCGCTAAATGGCCTCAGTGACGTAATTTGAGCCGTCGAAGAACGTCAAGACCGGGAAAGAGAAAAAAATCTTTTGAGCGAGTTTACAAGTTATCTGAGGGGCACAGAGCAGTGACTTTTGGCTGAGGTACTTTGCGACCTTCTAATCTAAGTACTGGGTGTGTTGGGTGACTACATTCTGCAAGCATTTAAGATTTAAAAAAAAAAGTTGAAAAAAGTGTTGCAGTGTCCCTTGAAGGCGCGCCGAGCGCGGATTTCGCTTCTTCTAATCGTTCATGTGCACGAGAATTCTGCACACGTTAAAGACCCCGGGGTGGTGTTAATTAATACATCGCCCTCCGCAACGGTAGCGTTCCTCACAGCCCGTGCGTGGCTGCGACACGTAAGAGCCCAATTTAGATAGTTTCTCTTGTGTTATTTCCTTACGCACGGAGACATGCGAAAGTACAAAGCAAATAAAACCAGGAAGAATCTAGCCTCCCGAAACCTTTTCATTTTGCTGGAGACAAGAAGAAGACCTAACCTGCCCGGAAGCAAAAGCAGGCACCGAACTACAGGCTCCGTCCAACGCATTAGACAAACATTCTCGAGCACAAAATTAGATATAGGAGAACAAAATAGAAAATTAGCTCTTCCGCGCACTGCTGATCGGTTCCGGCCGGAGGAGTTTTAAGAAACTTTCGACGGAATAAGTACGAATGCTCAGATCAAAGCTCAATACCGCTGGGAACGCTCACACGGCGTGCGCTGGCAAAGGGCATCGCAAGCACCGTCCCCACAGTTACGGAAGTGGTCGATGTGCCGCTCTTAAAACACTAGCGGGCACGGCCATGCTCAGAAATTTCCGAATGGAGACACCCTTTCTGCAGAGATCCGCTCTCCTTTCAACGCAGCGGGGAAAACTCTCTTTGAGTTGGCACGAAAACACTCAACCTTTAGAGGAATTAGATTACTGAGAGCTGTGTCATAATTTTCCGAATGGCGGTGCCACACGTGCGGTGTCGGGAAAAAGTATTGAGCTGGAATTCCTAGAAAAGTAATGCTCCTTGGAGCTAGGAGCTACCCTCAGTGGACTATCGACATGTGCCGAAGGTGGCAGTGGGGTAAAGCAAAGAAAACACGGTAACACCGCACGGGGAAACGGAGCTTTCCAGACTAAAACTCAGTGTTTCGCCGTAATACTGAAAATAAAAAGAACGATGCGACGGATAGAAAACGGGTAATGCGGGGAAATAAGCAGGCCATTATTTTTTTCCTTACGGCAAACTGATTAAGCAATGTGACACCGGCTTCCTGATTAAATGGTTTTGGCCATTACACGTTTCTAAATGCAGTCGACTTGGGAGCATAGCTCTCATTACCGCCTTTAATTGTTTGTCAAATTAAGTTATTAGAAGAAGAATAACAACACAAAATTTTAAAACAAAGTGCAGCCTTCACCAACGCCCAAGTGAGCTAAATTTTAAGGTTTCAGGCTATTAAACGACCAAAACCGATCACGGGGTGCACGAATAGGGCCGGGCAAGAAAACTGACCGAGAATTTCTATTAAAAATAGGCAAAAGTTGTCTGTTATTGCTTACTAGAGCTTTTCTATTAATTCAACGCTAAGAAATATGTTATGGGGAGGATACCCTAAAGAAGTTCAGGACGAAATTTAGGTGTTTTCGACAGTTAGCGGACAACAAATCTAGGGAGGGTGCTGAAGTGCGTGGAATAATAAAGAAGAGACATTCGTTAGATGTTCACTGATAAGGGCAGTGGCCGAAAACGCTTAGTACGAGCGATTGACTCGCACGGCAATACAACAACACCGGATGTAAGTCCAGAGAAGACGACAGGGCCTGGTATATAGATCCGTAAATATAATTGGGAGGAGGCTTACCGTCTCCACTGACCCGTCGAGGACGATCAAATAGCTGGTCGAGCAACAAGCCCTATTAGTAACAATCCCTCGCGGAAGCTGGTCGCCGAAGCAGCTGAGAGAAGAGACTGAGCGCAGCGAGAGGCTAAAGTCCCGTTCGCAAGCGCCTTGCAAGGAAGGCGTTTTTGTTACCCTAACACGGTACTTTTACGCCTTTCTTAAATTTGTTTCTAGAAACATATATTTTTCGGCTCCGATACAAATTAAAAAAAAAAAATCTGTTCTTAGCTAGCCCTTACGTTTGCGTGGTCAATGTTAACACGAAACACAACTGCGTAGCCGGAAAGTTCAAGTTATGTGCCCCTTTGCTTTTCGACACAACAAAAAACTTTAGTTTTTAAAAGCGAAAAATTTCTTCGGAATGTCCACCTCCCTAACCTCAGCTCAGAAGGGGGGGGGGGGGGGGGGGGGGCACGTGAGTGATGTTCTACGCATGTCTGGTGAGGGTTGGGGTTGAGATTCTACTTTGTATCAACGACTTACCCAGGAATGAGGCTTAAACGACTCCGCTTCTGTGGTGGCAATGAAATGGTTCGTATTTACAACACATTGAAATAAGTTATTTGGCTGTGAAAATCCATCAATGTAAGGTCAGCTTCATATTTCTTACCTGTTGTTAATTTCTCCCCTCCAAACTTAATTTCTACCCAAAAGCGTTTGATTTGCTTTCAAGTGAATTAGATATCAATTACAATGATAGAAAAAAATTCTTACCTTTTGTTAATTTCTTCTCTTTTAACTTATTTTGTGCACAAAGTAGTTTGATTTTTTGACGTGAATTAGATACCATGCAATTACAACGATAGAGAGAAATAACTTATTAAGCGACATCAAATTTAAAGTTGATTCTGCAATTCGCGTTTCTTGCGAACTTTGGCCATGGTCGTACAGCACGCTATAAAAATGAGGACCTCACCGTGGCATAGCCGTATGTGGAGACCCAGGAAAGCTAGATTCCACCAGAGTCGAATGTATGGATGATGATCTGAAAAAAAAAAAAAAAAAAAAAAAAGCCGTGATCAATGCATTTTGACAGCAACATTTCACACAATTTACCGTCCAATGTGCACATGTCCTATGTCGCATTTCTAGGGAGTTTTAGGGAATCGGTCTGGGAATGTGGGAAATTCCTCCCTCACGCCTCACCAAACCCGCTATTGGTGACTCTTGCAAACAGACTCCTTCCCATGCAGAGCTCGTGTACACCACATACACTCCTCATCATTCCCGTCTCCCAACTGTCCACAATGCGGTCAACGTGCCACTCTGGAACATTCCATGTGGGCTTGCCCTTACGACCTTTTCCCTCAAATCTTTAGCAGCGAACTATGGAGAGAGGCGTTGGGTAGCTCTAGATTCAGGAGGCCCTGGTACGCAGAGCTACCGAAGTCGCAACTGGCCTCCGCCCAGCCGCCACCAACCCTCAGTAACCGTGGCTCAAATAAAAGCCCCCCCCCCCTCCCTCCCTCCCTCCCTCCCTCCCTCCCTCCCTTACGCATCGCTAGCGTCCTTTAACTTTTCCTGTCGAGACATGAGTAATCTGTATAATATTGTATATCTTAACGTAAAATAAATTGTGTGACGTGTGAATGTTTTTGCTGATTCGCATACACATAACTACCTTTAACACGACAATAACTTTGCTAAACCAAGAATAAACGAGGAACAGCAAGGGGGTGCACTCCGCTCCCGCAGTAATGTCGAATTCATCTCGTGAAACGATGCTAAATGTTTTTGTGAGTTAGCGCACTCGTTGGATGCCTTGGCCACCTGGAAGCATGTGGAAACAAAGTTTGTATTTGTTTTTCAATGACATGTTTAAATAAAACAGTGGATTCAATTGAGGCTCACTTCGTAGCATCTTTCGACACTGCTAGAAATGTTTCCTCTGTAACGCAATCTTTTCGTACAAGAAAGTCAGAAGAAGAAAGAACAGCTTTTCGCAGACACTATTCTTATACCAATCTCCGTGGTCTGTTGACTCGCCGGGACACGAAATACGGCGCGAGCAAGCCAACTAAAATGAAAAAGACCGCACACACTGAAATTGGCTGTTGTACAACTAAGCACAAAGACCGGTGGGACCTCATCAATACTTGACTTCTGCCATTGTGTGAATGCAGTAAGAAACAGTACGGAATGAAAATTCAGCACGACCACCTCGTTCCACCCCTTCTTTTGTGCTGGTCTTGTGCTTTCGTTTCGTCATTGGCTCTTACAATCATGAACTCTAAACATGACCAGCGACAAGTTCCTTAAATCAAATAAATGGCTCGCGAAAATAACAATGGTGAAATACGCTGCACTGCTGAATCGAGGGGACCCCGGTGCTGTCCTCTTATTCTTCCTACGGTCGACGACCAGCGTGAAAGACGTCGCTATCAGCCCGGACGAGATAGTCAAATCATCCGAGCACTCAGGCAAATCAGGCATTTTCCCCACTCCAAGCGTCTCGAGAACTACCGGCAAGAAATGCGCATTACTCCGGGAAGGCGCCCATTGTCGCTTGGACTACACACAGGCGATAACGTCTCGAAATAGTCGTGCGAGGAAAGTCGGACTACTCGGGTTTTCC
Organism: Haemaphysalis longicornis; assembly: GCA_013339765.2. Lineage (NCBI taxonomy): Eukaryota > Metazoa > Arthropoda > Arachnida > Ixodida > Ixodidae > Haemaphysalis > Haemaphysalis longicornis. The sequence goes on along the minus strand of CM023449.1, from coordinate 306,330,338 downwards.
GATGAGCACGGAGAAAGCTGCGGGTAGCAGCAAAGCGAAAATAAGTCTGTTATTCAGGCGAATGGTATGTCCCGGCCAGGATGGTGAAGCATACAGTAGAACAAGTACACATTACAGTAAGTACCTATATTCTCCCTGACGTTGCGTTGGTTATCCGTTAAAGTCACAAGAGCCGTCCTTTGGTTTATAACTGGCGCTGGAGCAAGCGCCTCTTGAAACAACGCAAGCAAGGAACAGACGTAAAGAGCTACAAAGTTAAGCTGAAAAGAAAACGAAGTTCAAATTTAAGTTTTGCGATCTTAAGATTCGTCTGAGCTACGACTTGCCCCATTTATTCTGTATCCCAGCTGTAAAGTTTATTAGGCGAGGCTTATATGCTAGGGTTCCGTGTATTTTTTTGCGTTTACGAACAAGAACTCCCGAGGCTGCACGTGTCGCCGAAACTCACTTCTGCCCTACGTCAACACACACCCACGCAAGGCTACATATCAAACCACTGCCACACAATATGCACCGGGAACATCACATTGCCGGGAGAAAGAAACGGGCTGAATCACTCAATAAAATACACAGCAATAACCCAAACAACACCTGTGTGGAAGCAGAAGAATACAGGCACCGCGAGGCACACGCAGCCGCTATAACGGACTTCCCTAAAAGACTTCTGAACTCAGCGAAAATACGAGCCACCCGCCCAGAAGGCGGCCATAGCCTTAGCCATAATACGGAATCCCATCCCGGCAGACAATCGTTACTGATTCAAAGACTGCCATTCAAAATTTCGCCACTGGTTGATTATGACGAATGACACTCAAAATTCAAAAAAAAAAAAAAAAATCCACCCATATTCTCAGACTAGACAATACACTTGACCTGGGCATCCGTGAAAGCCGGCCTCGAATGAAACGAGACGGCCCACAAACACGCCCGAGGGCTCACGATCCGGGCAGGGCCTAACCTCTATCCCTATCACGGGGCGCGGTCTGCGGGGGATCGCCAGGTCACATTTAATGGCATCACAACACCTCTCCCGCCGGATCTACTCACCGGCGGCCTAGCTAGTGTATAACAACAAGGCTCACATTTGGCGTTCACTGCAAAACACACTTTCCCCAACCCAGCCCGCCTTCCTCACGTACACCCAAGCCTCAACACAACCGCGGCCGGTCACCTGTGCGGCGAACAAGCCACCCTACCTCACGTAATATGGGCATGCCTCCAGGATCCGTTCCCACTAATCAATCACCTCTAAGGAGCACTGGGAGGCCGCGCTCCGCAGCTCCTATCCGGACCTTCAGGTCCGGTTAATCAACAGGGCTGTCGAGGTCACTTATCAGTGGATGCCACCGGCTACAAGCGCGACCTGAATGAAATTAGCCAAAATAAAGCTCTCTCTCTCTCTCTCTCTCTCTCTCTCTCTCTCTCTCTCTCTCTCTCTCTCTCTCTCTCTCTCTCTCTCTCTCTCTCTCTCTCTCTCTCTCTCTCTCTCTCAACACGAGCCCTATTACAGCGCGAAACGTTCTGCTGCGTGAGGTGTTGAAAAACGAACGTCACGGTTTCATGTTTCAATAACACTGAAAGGCGGGCTAGTTGGTGACAATTCATGGCTGTAACCTGAGCGCACAAAAAACGACGACTGAACGAGGACACGAAGACCAGCGCAGACTAACAACTGAAATTTTATTCATCACTCAACACGTACATACCGTCTTTGACAACACCCGCGCATGATCAAATGTGTACGTATCACGTCATGCACACAAACGCAAGAAAAAACCAAGAAAAAACAATTTAACCTTTGCATTATCTCATGTCGTCTAAAAACTTAATTTCCTTATCGGACAGGGCTACTGACGGTTTACTTATGCACGTTTCCTTTAATTTCGACATCTGCCAGGCTTCCACTATCTCTCTTGTAGTCCTGTCTTGGTGGTGGAACTCCGTCGTCGTTAGGTCAAACAACCGCTCGCACGTTTTTGCTGTGCACTGCGCACTGTGCGCAGCCACATGTGTGTATGGCCGACCTGTAGGGCTGGACATGTGTTCTCTGAGCCTTACATTTACGCATCTACTCGTTTGACCAACGTACTGGTTCCAACATGTGAACGGAATCTTGTACATAACGTTTTTTTCTGCATTCCAAAAATTTGTACGTGTGACGCATAGTACATTTAGTAGCCTTGATGCTAGCCCTTTCTTCGTACAGTCTGTTAACCGCCGGGCAAACGCGTCCCACTTTGTTTTTGGCAGAAAAAAAAAAACACATTCACGTTGTACTTGGCAGCGGCTTTCTTGAGACAAACCGTGCACGTAAGTAATTACTTACATGCTCTTGTTCTTGTTTTCGGCGCTTTTTTCCTTCTCCTTGCCCTCCATTTTTACTCGTTTTAGTAGCCTTTCGCTAACTGTTAGCAAAACATCGCCGTTGGGTACCCTGCCTTTTCAAGACGGTGTGTCTGCGCACCAAACGCTTCTTCCATTCTGTGTTTGCAGGTTTTGTCGAGAGCGGATTTTAGACAACCCATTACTATCGCATTCTTAACTATCCTTGAGTGGCCAGACGTGCACTCTAAGAGTGGTTTCTCCGTGCGTGGTGAATACTGCCAGCACATGTGGTGTTCTTTAAAGGTGAACTGCACATCTAGGAATTGTAAACATTTTTCCCTTGGCATCTCATATGTGAAGTTTAGCCCTCCCCTCTTAAGGTGAATACGTCAACTACCTGTGCACTGTTTCCTATGATTTCGGCCTATGATTTCGGCGGTGACCGCGATGTTATAGAGCACGCCGGGATGTTCGTATTCCTCACGAAAGGGGCTCGGGACTTGGGCTCGAAAACGCGCAGAGATGGCCCTGTGGAATATCCCGGGAGCTCCGGACTAGGGGTTTCTGGTGGAGGAGGATGAGTAAACATTTATTGAGCAAAAGGACGGGAGTGAGGGGTGGTGGTTAGCTTCCTACGTCCAGGAGGCCGCGAGCCTTTGCTGATTCCAGGGCTCGTTGCACCAGGGAAACAAGGTTACTTTGTTCTTCTTAAATTACAGCATGAAGTGGTCCGAGTGAGGGGGGATTTTGCGCATTTTCTTCCTGCGTGCGAAAAAAAAAAAACGCTGTTGGCAAAGCCAACTTTATCGCGAATGCTCACCACAAAACGGCTGTAATTATGTGTGTCTACCTTGTAGATGACCGCTGTCAACGCTCAAGAGAAATAAAATTTGCGCATACCTTTAACCTAACCTCTGTGACACCTTCTCTATGTCGTGCTCTAAAGAGGATCGCTGGTCATCGGTTTTCACGGAGTTGAATGGCTCATGATCTTAAGCGCAACTCACTTTAAGGGCTCGCCTTGTCGTCTTAGCTCGCTAACGGTCGATGCGACTGCCGGAATCAGGCGGCGCACCGAGATAACGGAACCAAGTAGAGCCTTTTGTACCGGCGCCAGGGAGTCTTCGAAAAACCTGGGGTTTCGAAAAACCATGCAGTTTAAATAGTCATTTCCGTTCGAACCTCGTGAACCGCTGGCGCTTGTCATAAATCTCCCCGTTGTTTGGCGCAAAGAAAACTGCAGGTACATTTCAGGCAAAATCTGTGTATATAACCGGCAGCCCCCGCGTTCGTTTAGTTAGGAACGCTCGCTGGGTTGGTTTTTACGATAGTAAGCGAAAAAAGCGGCCGCGCAAGAACAAAATGGCGCGTTCGAAATGACGCAGAAAGGCTCCAGCCGCGCAAGAAAAAAATGGCGCGTTCGAAATGCCGCAGAAAGGTTCCAGCCACGCGAGAAAAAAAAAAAAAAAATACGCGTTCGAAATGACGCAAAACAGCTCCAGCATACGAAATTAAAGCAAGCACAAAAATAACATACTCCCGCTGGCGCAGTTTCAGGCCGGGGAGTGCGCGAGCACTTCGAAGGCGGGAAATTTGAAATGCACTGGGTGGCAGCAGTGATCGGATAACGGCGCTGCAGCCCATTATGGCGAATCACTGCTCTGCACTTGCGGCAGCTTTCACATTGAGTGGAACGGTTTTCGTTTTTTCTTTTATTTTTACTTGGCTCCAGTAAAATGTTTTCGCATTAATTCAGCTATTGCTACAAAGGTTGCAGCTTCCGTGCCATCTGATTGTTGTTTTCAAAATTCGCTATGGAGTTTATTTTTACTTGGCTCCAGTAAAAGGTTTCCGCCTTAATTCAGCTATTGCTGGAACAGTTGCAGCTTCCGTGCCATCTAATTGTTGTTTTCAAAATTCGCTATGGAGTTCCCGCCGAGAGAAATGCGGGAAATTTGTTGCTGGGAGTGAACCACACGAAAAAACAAAAAAAAAACTTTGACTATAGTTGCAAGTATATGATGCTGGCATGAAATAAAGACTAGAGGACAGTGAAAGACACCTTGTTTATTTAGCGTGGATAAACAACATTCTATAGTACCATGGCGGCCTCGTAATGTGTATGTAAGTTATTGCTCGCGGACGTAGGTGGATGAATAACATACATACATCTCGGTGTTGATCCCCGAACGACCCAGTGATTTATTTTAGTGTATGCTCTCCTACTACTCCCCATACCTTCCTGCCCGGTCACTTCGATAATGTAATTAGATAATGTAATTCGGGGAAGCAAGGAGCTAAACATAGCGCATCGCGCGCGGTTTGGAGAAACTTGGAACTCATCTCGTATCTGTCTCGTATCGTTCGCAAGGACAAAATCATCGCAGGCTGAGAATTGGACTGTATGCAGCTAAGAAAATCCGCATGGCTGTCGTCAAGGCTCACACGTGCACGAGAGCAGAGGTCGGTCAAGGGGCGAGCGTTCGCCCCGCCGTGAATGTGTAGGCGCGGGCGTAAATATTGGCGCAATCTGTGGGAGCCATCGGGTGTACACAAGAACATTGCTCGTGGCTCATTCATTAAAGGAATAAACCGAGAGATCTTGTTTACGTCGTGAGACTACACATTGCTATTGCCTTGCCTTCTTCGACCGTTATTTACGTCACACGGCCAATCTACCTCATCCGTAAACTGATGTCTTATGCCCGGGATTGATTATTACCTGTTACGACTTCAGTCATAAATTTTTACGTGCATGCGAATCCCTAGTTATACCATTTAACGGCACCTCACTCTTTGAGCGCTGCTGGCTTATTTTAATTGCATGTGGGGGAAGGGACTAGGTCTGTATACGGGGCACAACTATCAAAATTTAGTATATCTAAAACCGCGCATACTACAAGCCAGCGGCGGATTTTCAGCGACCTTTTGGAAGGGACACAACGCAGGCGAAACATTTCTAATTTCTCAGGATATGGCCATGAGGAAGAGTGACATGCGCTGGACGCAGCGGTGCAAGCAAAGAAGGTGATCGAAATGGAGGTACTCCTGCGTAGGCAACATCACGAAACCGCACTCCACTACCTCCACTTAAAAAAAATCTCCACTACCGTGAAACCTGGGGTGGGCGAAGCACGCGGTGCATAAGTGTATTCGAAGATTGTGAGTCTCTCCCTTGCCACACGGCGCGTGCTGATATAGGTGATTTGACAATTACGAAGACGGAGAAGAAGTGGAATTCGGAATGGAGAACTGCAAGTTTTGAAGTTAGAGCGAGTACGTAGCGAAATAGAAGCAAGCAAGCAAGCGCGAACGAAATGCGAGTGTCCCGGTGTGTTCTTTTAGTACGCGTTTCTGCCCATGAAGATGAAACGTTTAGCGCGAGTAGTTGGAAAACGAGAGTCCCGGTGTGTGCTTTTTTTTTTTTTGTACGCGTTACGTTCTAGAGCGAGGCGTTGGAAGACGAGTGTCCCGGTGTTTTAGTACCGTGACTACATGCGAATACGACGACATGAGAAGCCGACTTCCCGAGCCCCTAAGGTGCTTCGCCCCTAAAAATTGCACAGTGTAGCGCTACCAGTGCTAAAAACGCGCCCAATACCGACCATTTGTCACAGGCGGTGCTAGAATGACCAGCACCACGCCAGCCAGAGATCGCGACCCGAGCAGAAAAATACGCCGTCTTTCTCCATAGTACCGGCAGTAATGGAAGCAAAAACAAGGAGCAGGCATGCCGCATGGGAGGCGAGCGCCCACCGCAAAATTTAGAGATGAACTAAGTGATACAAGGAAGTCGTGTTTTATTGGTTCGCCACCAGGTGGTACACGAAAATGTTTTTTTTTTGTCTCTTTCCAAACTTGGAAATGGAAAAGCGACAGGTTAGGCCACCTGTTCGTCATTTTTTACAGCAAATACGTCCAATTTGCCATGGTCACGATGGAAATTAGGCACAGGATAAAAGTGGGCTGGGCTGCATGCATTCGGTAAGTATTCCGAAGTGTTCAGTAGTGATCCGCCACTTTCACAACAAAACAAGTGCACTGTATAGCGAATCTGTCCTGCCAGCGATGACATATGGGGCAAAAACATGGGTTATCAATAGGCGCCTGGAAAGGTCACTTGAAAGGAACAAGAGAGGTAGATCTGCACGATGCGCCGTAAAGAGGAAAAAGGTAGGGATAACACTTAAAGACAGGAATACAGCAGTGTGGATTAGGAAACAAACTAGTGTAGAAAATCATCGCCAGCGTCATTATTATGATGATGATGATCATCATCAGCCTACTTATGCCCACTGCAAAACGAAGGTCTCTCCCGCTGACCTCCAACAGCGCCTGTCCAGCGCTGCTCGAGATCCAAGTTCAAATTCGAGGGTACCACTGAAGTTTGTAAATATGACATTCGTTTGTATAATATTTTTTTAAATCATTAATACTCGAAAACTGAAACTGGAACTGAAATTAAGCGAAAGAAGCGGTGCTGGGCAGGTCTCGCGATGCGGATGAATGACGAGTACCATCCGTTGAACGGAATGGTTACTGGGGGGTGGCAGACGAAACAGGCGAAGACCAAACTTTAATGGAGGGATGAGCTAAGAAAATTCGGGGGCAAGTAAAAGACTCGACAAACACAGAAAAGAAGCAGCTGGTAATCTTTGGCAGACGCCTTCGTCCTGCAGTGGACACAACCAAGGTGATGGTTGTGATGGTGGTGGTGGCTCGGGAAGCATTGGGCCCGCCACACGCAGGCCCGCTAAGGAAGATTTATCTTCACTCAATACTTACTGAGGGTTCACTGACCCTAATTCCGAGAAAATTAAAGCTAGCTCACTGCTGACAGTGACGCTATAGATACCGAGGAAGTGCCACCGGAGAGATTGCTGTTTCGCAAAACAGACCATGCAACGAGGCCACGTAAGCAAATCTTGGCTGCCCGCTCTTACAACGCAACACCCTGTAACTAGAACTTTTTTTTTTACCAGGGTCTGGTGTTCTCGCTAGACACGAAACTCGGGGTGTTGCTAGCCGTTACTGCTTGTTCCAGAAAAGGGCGAGCGGCCATTCAGCCGAAGCTCCTTTATCCCCAAAGGGCGAGCAGTTTTTCGCTCTTGACATTCAAAATTAGGGCACGATACAATATCGAAACCTAGTCTTCATTTTTCCACGTGACGTGTGATTCCGATACTACGGCTATCTCCCCGACGCGTTGCTCATGCCAGAGTGTAAATGTGTAACACACTTTTTTTGTAGCAACTGTTTAAAAGCTACTGAAAAAATTAGTTGTTTAGGTTCCCTGTGGACAAGATGTATATAGAGCCGCGGGGTAGTTTGATGAGTTTCAAGATTTTCTCCTGGTCAGCCTGTTTTTACGTGCTGCAATCGAGTGCAGTGTTTCTGCCACGTGCGACGTCGACTAGGCCACAGCTATAGGCCCTGTGCGCATATATGGTAAAGCAATGTTTTCACGCATAGTGGTAACAACAGACGATAAAAGGCACGCCAGCTGACTCCCAACTCCTTCAATACTTTCAAACAAGCTTCCACCCTGAAACATTCTTGGGGAAGGGAGTGGGGGAAGCGCGCACGGAGACGCGTTGCCTCATCAGAAAATAAACCAGCCTCCCCAATATAAATATTGCGCAGTACTAGCGCAGCCGTAGACGTACCGCCCGGTAAAAAAATAATCCTGCCCGCACCAAGCCAAACTTTGCGCCTAACTCAAACGGGGTTTTCATAACCAAAATATACGCTGGCGAGTCCGGGTCCGTTTTGTTAGTGATTTTCTGGCGCCAATTTGATTTTGAACCAGATTTCGGCAGATTGGGAGAGGAAAACGGTCCAGCCACAACAGTGTCTACGAAGGAGCACCGCCGAGCGAGTTTATACTACACGCCAACTTGAAGAAAACCTGAGGTCCGTTTGAGAATAGGGCGCAAATAAGCTGGCTAAGTCACTGCGACAATCGAACAAGCAGGCCGAAGTACAGGACGTAGAAAAAGGGCAGATGATACGCAGCCCTGTTTAACAAAGATAAGCTGTGTTACTTGTAAGCGTCATAGAAACATCCCTGAAAAAAAAAAAAACGAAAAGATCGCTGCCAACGTAGAACTGCAATAAAAATGGTCTTAACCTACCCCAGTTTCCGTCATATAGATCCCTCTATTCTTTTGTTAATTCATGACATAACCACACTCATTTTTTTTTTACCCACGCAGGGAACGTTGCCACCGTTTTCAAGTTTTATTCAAGTTTATTCACTTTCCAATTGTGGAAAGTAAAGTATGATAAATAGAGAGCACTGGATATTTTTTTTTTTTTTTTCCGGGACTGTCAAAGCATGGGCCGAATACTGTGCATTGATAAAATAGGGACTAGCGCGCACTTGCAACAGTGTACCCAGCGAGGTACCCCGCGTCATTCACGTTCAGTGAATGTGCATGCCCCGGAAGCCTGACATCGTTACACTTACTTTTATGGGTAGCATAAGGAACAATTTAACCATTTGTCCTGCTCGGCAGGAGCGATCAACAACGAGTCGACAAAGCATCGCAGAGAACGGACGTTAGGGGAACTGCTATGAGGAATCATTCGATAGAAGAACTTCTATCGAATAGTTCATCGATCGCGTACAAAAGCTACAGTCCCAGTGAAGCCTCATAACAGCAAATGAACCGCGTAATAAATCCCCGGAAGACTGTGCAAATGCGATGGATGCGGCTAGCGCGCTTACAAAGTTGCGTGCACTCTGACCGCATCCATCACGCTTACGCAAAGTCTTCCTGGGGTTTCTTACGGGGTTCGTTTACTGTCATGAGACTTCAAGTCGGACCATACCTTTTGTTTTTGCTCTTCTTTTATACGGTCTCTCTTGAACGCCGTTTAACCAAAACCGCGCGTTTTTTTTTTGTAGGCTTCACTGCACCGTTTACACGCAGTGTGAAAAAGCCAACGTCAGAAATACCCGCCATACAACGAGATCATTTAAAGTCATTTTTTCCACTATACACAATAGCGTTGCTCAGAAGACAATTTTCAAGCACTACAAGCAGTCATAAGAAAATATAGAGCATTCAGGGCTTTGCAATAATGCGTGAGCCCCGACTTTACCTTAATTAACCTGATTATACTGAATTACTATTAGCCAATATGTACTCACAAGAAATCGCAAAGTCTAAGCAGTCATGCGCATCCATGAACCGTTGTTTTAATAGCGACATAAAACTCTTTGTATCCCCATGAAGCGCTACGTTACAAAGCGCAACGTTACAAACGGATGCAAGATTTGCCAAGGGAAGAGGTTCTGAATGCTTGCGTATTAAAATTCCTAGGGCAGTGCTCAAGGCATGTAAGGAATACCCTAACCGCCTTGACATTCGCCGCCTTGGGGAATTAATAACCCCACGCTGTGCAAATAAAACGAGGCTGTATGACCTGACAGGAATTTCTTATCGCCACGAGCCGCCCGCGAGCCCAGTACGAGTATTCCCAAAAATGCTGTCGCTTTCTAAGAAAAGAAACGACGTTTTCAAACTGTGGCGGAAGGCATTTCTAACGTAATTAAATTTTGCAGGATAACAGAGTATTTCTTGCAGCAAACTGCGGTGCACAACGTTTTGAACAGCCTCATAGAACTGATGTGACGACCATCGTCCTCAAGCATTCATATTGGTTACACGCTGGTGACGTTTTTTAGCTGCAAGGCCGCCGACTATTGCCGCGCCATTCCCAGGTAGACGGCACTCTAAATCTACATTTCTACCGGTTCGCAGAGATTGCTGAGCAAGTTGGATTTCTTGCCTTATTTCTTGTCTTCGCTTTAAGTTTTAAACCTCGCTTTTCCCTCCTCGCTCTTAGGAATTTATCGAACCCAAACTCGGCGGTTCCTGAAGTTTTAAATGTGGCGTCAACAAACACTGACCCCAGCACCGCGCGAACAACTCTACTGGCATCTTGCGGGGCTTTCGCTCGACGGATGCAACGCATATTTACTAGCTTGCCTCTATCACGCTCTAACGTTTTTCCTGAAATGTGCCCCCGGTTTTCTTTCCGTTCAGAAATGTTGGTATGTAGGAATTTGCTCACAGAGTATCACTGTTTTACTGAGACATTTCTCGCAGTTTTGCGTCTTCCATTAGCTTAAATCATCTGACGCACCTCATCCCCCAAAAGGGAATCAAGAAAATTAACAAAAAATCGGCGCTAAGATATCTAGAGGTTTGCAACGTTGTGCTTCGCATGCAAAATAAATGTAAGCACGACGTGTCGTAAAATCGCTCATGCGAAGCAAAAACAAAAAAGAAACAAATCGGCGCAAAAACATTCCGGCGCTCTTGAAGCTATGCTCCGCTTATAAAACAAATAAACACGACGTGTCGTAAAGCTGCTCGTGTGGGGCGAAGGAAAACTCCGCGCAGCGTTCCCCGCTTCTGAGTTTTCAACGCACGCGTCAGCCTTTTTTCGTGGGCAACGTGAATAGGTTTTGATAGCGACCCGTCAGTGTCGAAGGGATTCCCCCAGAGTGCAAAGCGTTGCGCGAGACCCTGGAAACTAGTTTCCTCGAGTGCCTTAGTCATGGCCACTAATTCTCGCTAAGTTCTGCGACGCGGAATTGGTTGTGACTCAAGTACCCAAACGGGATAAGGATTGGACTGGACTGGAAAATACTTTGTTGAAACGAATCCTGCCGTAGGCGGGAGCCCGGTTACGGCTCCGCCTCGACGTGGCCTGGCGTCGCCGCGCCTTCTTCTGCGGCCCTACTCGTCACTAGCCCGTTTTACGGAGCCCGCGCCTTTCGAGGGCGGCGAAGATCTGCTGGATGGCCCATGACTGGTCTGTCTTGCTTTTAGATTCAATGGTTCTCTGGAGTTCCGCCGGATACTCCTCGAAACTCGCGCCGTCTGGGTCGGCGGCACAGTCCCACATGATGTACCACCGGTTGGCCGGTCCTTTCTCACACACATTACACTGATCACTCAGGTACTCGTGTCCGACTCGCTAGCTTTGAGAGAGAGAGAGAGAGAGGAGAGAGAGAGAGAGAGAGAGAGAGAAGAGAGAGAGAGAAGAGAGAGAGAGAAGAGAGAGAGAGAGAGATGAGAGAGGAGGAGAGAGAGAGAGAGAGAGGAAGAGAAGAGATTCGGAGAGCGAGAGAATTGAATCGCAGAGAGAGGATGAGAGAAGAGAGAGAGAGAGAGAGAGAGAGAGAGAGAGAGAGAAACATTCAGCGCAATGTATCTTTAACCAGAATGCACTTTCTCCGGCCATGCCAGCCGCAGTTAATATTATGAATCCACTGCAGATGAATGGCATTGGCAAGAGGCAATAGCTTAAAAGCAGTAATAACTGAATAAAGTAGCAGTATCATGCATGCTCAGCAGATTTAAAGGCGCGTCGTCTCTTTTACTTGTCATTTTGGACTGCTGAGGACTGCTCCAGAACCGCTCCGTATTTTTTTTGTTTCTTTTTGCCAATGGAATTTGCTTCGTACCGCGAGGACATTTTTGGAGTGCACAGTAATTGCTCACAACTACCGTGGAAATGCAAATAAAATATATATATCTTTTTAGACGTTGCAATACGAGGAAAAGTCAAACCCGTTTTACTAGCAGTCGCCCACAATTTCTATTTTGTTTCTTTCGAGCTATGCACCCCAGTCGATATTTTTAAAATGAGTTCTGACCTGAAATGTACTGTTAAGCAAAGGAGAGCAAAAAGAAAAGAAATGTCTACTTTCAGGCAGGTGTATTTTCACGTTATATTTCCAGGCTAAGAATTTCTTCTCGCTGACAGACGCAGGAACTTCGTACTGGAGCGCGTTGAATAATAGCTTTTTGCACTGGCACCGGCAGTTGTACTACATTTAAAACAATATTGGCGGTGAGATGTTTGAGTGGCGCCCCCTGGCTCTGACGTCGGCTTAGGGACTCGCGCCGCTGTCGTCTGCTACACTCCGCTTGTGAGGGGCAGCAGTGTCTGTGCTAGAAATCGCCCGCTTTGTTGCTGTAGTGCATTAAAAAGCGTATGTCTAGTGCTTCAGTTATTTTGCCAGCTTGTGACGCATCTGAATAATATGAAGCTGTATCCCCCACAAGTTTGCAACACACGAGGAGATAGAGAACAACTTTCTTCAGAGCATCGGTCAGAAGATTGCTTGTAATTTGTCCTTTTTAGCTTATTCGCGAGGATCAGCGCTCATAGCTCCTCAATAAGTATTCAAAATGCGAAGGCTTCCCTGAAGTATTTTTGAGATGCTCTTATGAAGACTCAACAGTGTAATTCTACGTACCAAGCAGCGCGGGCCCCTACACGCGCATCGCACGTACAGCAGGAAATAAAATGCCTGTCTTCTATTTCTTTTGTTGTGTTGTCTTGCATCAGATGAATGTTTCTTGTTCTTTTTTTGTGCCCGACGCATTAATTTTTCTGCACCATCCTAAACGTCTTATAAGAAGGCTTGGGGATGTTTGGGAGTCTCACAAAGATAGTGTGGATATTTTGTTCCAGTTGTATGGCATACATTCCCTTCTTCACAAATTGGCTTTCACTACAGCTGCGTGCAAGAATGTGCATATCCGTAGCGTGCTTTGTTTATTCACATGGAAATACAATGAGAAGGTTTGTGCTGCGCCACCGTGATCGCGCCCCAACCAACGTTGTCCACAGTACTCGAAGGCGGCTTTTGTGCCCCGAATTTATATCGTAATCATTGTTATCATAACGAACTAACTCTCAACTCGAACAATGATGACATGATTACGGTGTTGAAGGCATGATATACTCGCTAACTAACGTAATAAATAGTATACCTGCATATATTACAAGACTCGAAACCGAAGAAGAATTCCAAGTAGCTCTTTATTGCTTTTCAACCCTTCCAGGCACGAAGAACAAATCTTATTCTACTCGGGATGGCGTTCTGTGATTTGAAGAAAATTACTTTTACTCTCTTGTCCTGGACTGAGGACCCGGCCCACTAACCAGCTCGATTTCATTGTTAAAGTTTTCTCCTCCTCCCTGTCTGTCCCCCTCCTCCTCTTGAGTGCAGTTTTCCTATAACGCATATCCGAATATCGGGAGGATATGGCTGCGGAAAATGTTCCGAAATATCCCACCAGGTCTGAACAAACAGAGTGTTATTGTATCTTTAACGTAGACGTGACTCGTTTTGCTCAATAAACCTCCTACCGGTTAGAAGCCTCGTACAAAACGAGCACGCGCCTATACACACAGTGGGTTCTTTGGAACTCAACCTATAGTATTTGCAACCTATAGTGCATGTCAGCAAGCTTTCATGCCATGACAAAGTAAAGTGATGTGATACAATGTGATGTGATACTTTCGAGCGTTCGGCAAGGTCGCAAAAACTGTTTTACCTTACATATGATTACCGGGAATCATAATGCCTTCTGCCAAAGCCGATAGCCCTGAAGGCCTAGAATTTGTTTTGATCTTTCATTTTCGCTGTTGTCGGTTATTATTATTGCAGCTGACTGTTCACTTTTTGAAAAATTGCGTAATACAGAAGCTGACGCCTAGCTCCGACTGGTCGCGCTCCGCACAGGACCGGCTCCGCAAGGAAGGGGGCGACGCCGGCAATGTTTCTTCCGTAGCGGTATCTAAAACTATACTCTAACTCACACTTTAAGCCTATTATTATGATAAAAAGTTACCCACACGCCAATTCTGGTGCGGAAAAGCATCGGACGTTGACCGAGCGCAAAGAAACAGCAGGGAGAGCGAGCATGAGAGGAGCAGACGACAAATGCGAGAATCCCTAAGCTGACGTCACGGAGGCGTGCTCCGCAGCGCCGCCTGTGTTCGCGCTCACCGCCAATACATAACTGGGCGGTCCGCGCCACGAGTGTTTAGCGGGCCTTGGCAGACATAAATGAACTGGACTACTGGGTAAATGAAGTTTTTGAGAAAACGCGATTTAAAAAATCCGAACAATAATTTATATAACGACGTTCTGCTTCTAGGTACAATCCCCTTCTTGAACCTACCACTGGAAATGCGTTCCACCTTTTGCTGTGATAATTTTTGTGCGCAAAAATTTTCATTTTCCTTCTTCCCTGTTGCCGGCGTTAAATTCTGAAAAAGTTGTTCGGTTTTCCCCGGCACGCCGAAGGAGCAGCTTAAAATCTTGTTTCAGCTCCAACATCTACACGCCTCGTGTAATTAGCGTACAAAATGGACGTGCATCCGCAGCACTAAGAAGCCAGTGTCTGCCCACTTAATCAATACATTGCACTACCCCTGCCGCCTGTTCTGGTCCGACAACTCCGGGTGCCGGGGACTTTTAAAGCGAAGCTTCATACGCCTCGTGGGTAGCGCTGAACGCAAAAACGCACTGGAGGAAAGCCAACAACTTACACAATGGGATTGATCTACAAAGGCACATCAAGCGTCCCAAGAAAAAAGAAAAAAAAACGAAAAAACGAAAAAAAAGGAGAAAAAATCGAACCTCGGTCCCTTACGCTACGAAGCCAACGTCTAGCCGAACAATAGAAAAAAGATTGCGCCATTGTGACACGGTCGACGCATTCCGTATTTTCGGCTTTAAACTAATGTTGCATGGGAGAAAACTTCGCGTTTTAACGACCTTTCTCTTAAGAAAGGGGCTTTGATTTTCTTTGTACCCCGCGGCCATGACTACGCTTGTCATTAGTGGTCGGCGGGCCAAAATGTCAGCTGGTTGGTGCGTGAGTGTGGTTTTTCCCGATAGTGTTCGTAAATCTGCACCGATCATGATGTCGATTGGTCTAATTAACAAAATACTTGCTTATTATCGTTCACCGTAATAACCGTTATGCTCGCGTTTTAACTGAATGAATGATGCTAACTCCAATCTGCCGTTCTTAAAATTGTGTCGAGGTATCGATGAAATGCGATTTCCGTATTAGGGAAACAATTTGGACGAGTAGGCAGTGGCGTACGCCAGGGGGGGGGGGGGGGAGAAGGGGCCACAGCCATTTGCGAAATTCTGGGTTGAGGAGGGGGGAAGGAGGGGTAACGAGAAAGAGGGAAATTTCAATGATAACGAGACACATTTATTCTGCCCATTCTGTCGCAAGTGAATTGACGCACGCCTGAAATGTATGTAAATTCGCGCGTTCAGCCATTTTGCAATGCCCCTGAAAACATAACGGAAGGTTATCTAGAGTATACCCATCAATTTCCAATTTTGTATTTGAAATTATTTCGGGTTTGTTTTTGTTTCGCTTTTAGTTTTTTTCCGCATGTTTATGTTTTCTCCCCCTCCCCCCCTCATCTTTTGCTTGGGTAGCGGGCGGTCCCCCCCCCCATTTCTCCTTTTAAAATCCTGCGTACGCCACAGCGAGTACGTCCATACTTTGGTGACAAAACAGCGCTATAATGACCGTACGAAAGGACACACCCACAACACACGCTGCGCTGTCAGTTCCTTTCTTCGACTTGTCGTTAGCGCTGTTTCGTCACGAATTAGTATTATTTCTCTGTCTCAAACACTCTCCTTACAACTGTTACGATTTCTGCTGCCGATTCGAAATGTATACGAACATCGACAGCGTACAGTCGTTTTATCGCGACGTGGACGCAACCTCGAGAGAGAGAAAAAAAAAAGAATAGAAAAGGTCATAGCCCCCTTTAGGTTCACAATACCCGTTCTACCGCCCTGCGTATCGGCGCCGGTGACTGAGGGAACGTCTGTGCCTTTTCCTTTTCGAAACTCACGGGGCGGATTTCCTTGTTCGAGAAAGAGGTCTGGAAGCGGTTGCCGATAAGGACCTCGGCTGGCCCTGTTCCAGAATTTTCTTTAGTTTTTATTATGAAGAAAGATCTTCATTCGTTCGCTCCGAATCTTTAAAACCGGCGTAGCTTAATACAAGTCACGTCCCGTTCAGGCGGCAACATGACGAGTGCCAATTGCGAGGTGTCGAGGATGCAGCCTGGCCGGCATCGGATATTGCCTGCCAACATAACACGCAAGGAGACTTCCTTTTGTGGACTATTGTGGTAGACGTCCACGGTCTGCCTCCATTAGCATCAAGCAGAGCGTTCAGGAAACGACAAACGTATTTACGTAGCTTGCAAATTCCCGGATTGCCTAAATTACCTTACGAGGCGTTGCGCTGCTGAGCGCGAGGACGCGGATTCGATTCCCGGCCGCGGCGGCCGCTTGTCTGATCGAGGCGAAAAGCAAGAACGCCCGTGTGTACGACATTTCGGCGCACGTTAAAGTTTCCCAGGTGGTCAGAATTAACCCGGAGCCCCCCCCACTACGGCGCGCCTCATCGCCTGCGTTGCGTCGGCGCGTTAAACCCTACAATCAATCAATAAATTACCTTACGACGAGACAGATCTTCGTACGTATAAAAACTCCCATAAAAGTGGTAATTTTTTTGTGAACCTTGATAAACTAACTCGCCAGGTTGACCAACTTTGAGGATGTTATTTTAGATTGGCAGATTTTATACACACGTGCGCAGGTGGTATATTTTTTCACCACAGTTTAAAATATATCGCCTAATTTCCCCGCCTTCAATTTGGCTACAAGGTTTTGTTCAGGACGTATCAATCGATCAACTAAATAATCAATTGATCACTTAATAATTTATCCAACTATATTTCAACCAACCTATTGTTTAAAAGCGAAAGGAAAGAAAGAAAGGCAACACGTACAGATAGGATAAGAAACCTATTTTTTTTGACGTGAGCCAAATTTTTGACAGATAGAAGAGCAGAGCTTCCAAAAAAGTACGGACGACAACATGGTTAACTGGCATAAGCCAAATGGCGAGCTCCTGAAGTTAGGAACGCTTCAAGATTCGAGCCGTGCACATTTAGGTCAATTTCCTCACGCATCGCTCCACATCCGAGAAACCCTTCATACGGATCGTAAATAAGGCTCTCTTACGACGCTGCTATAAACGATGCACCCTGTTTTATCCGGGTGACCCAACTATTTTTCACTGTTCGCCTCTTTTATAATGCAGTATAAAAATCCTGTGGTAATATCTTTTTTTTAAACGCTGTGCATATATCAGCTAAAGGTTTTTTGTAGCTTCTACCTAACGACCGAAATAAAAAATAACGATACGTACATATAGACATCTGAAGAAATGAAGTATTTTGTTCCAGAACTCACGGGACTGCTGATACAAAAGCTTGAGTACAGTGTGCAAAATATAGGCCTAGAACTGCGACCAAAAGATCTACGTGTGCAGGAGACGTGTACTTTCTCTTGCACGGCAATGAGCTGTTTATAGTTTGTCTTGAGTGGTAGAGAGCGTATACGTCGCAAGCTTAAGAGATCTTATTTTGTTTCATGGTTAGCTGGTTGGGGGGAGGGGGCGACCAAAAATCTAACGCAGTAAGCTACTCTTACTGCCAGCTTAACCTGGTCACAACGCAATTCGTTATAAATTTACGGCGACATTATAAAAAAGGAAAAAAAAAAAGAATTGCGTGACGAGCATCTCACACGTTTCTGAGCAAGTTTGAAGAGCGAGACAATTTCTACTGGCCGTTGAAGGGGATATTTGATTCCACCTAAGATTACAATGAGAGCTACTCAGTCCTGATCTCTTAAGAATAGCACTTGAAGGATGCTGATAAGCCGAATAATGTAGTTTTGTGCGAAAATTTTATCAGTCAGCCGCAATGCCTTGACGTCACGGGGGGGAGCGATCACTTCATTCTACACGAGCGGTGTTCTATGCCTCCAGCGCATGTCTGGATACCCGTTCAAGCTCGAAGAAAATGTGGGCGTCTCAACGCGCCGGAAATGTTAGCTGTAGTCATGGGTTTCAAACCCCACGTAACAAATATATAAAAAAAGAAAACAATATCGTTGGTATTCTTTGCCTCAATGCGCCTGGATGTCGAATTTGGCGAAAACAACGATGTCTGACATATGATTTGGCCCTAACATGTTGTGTACGGTGTGACATACCGCACCGTCAATGAGAACATTATGTCTGTATTTATTTCATTTATTGTACACTTAATGGACCCTTGTGGGCATTACATGAGTCTGATAATAATAGCTTGAATAAGTATTATATTATTATTATTATTATTATTATTATTATTATTATTATTATTATTATTATTGTTGTTGTTGTTGTTGTTGTTGTTGTTGTTGTTGTTGTTGTTGTTGTTGTTGTAACTGCAATTGAAGAATGCTCAGTGCTGTGGAGGGGTTACTAAACGACTGTCGTAGTTCAGATCTTGACATTGGGAAGGAGTTCTCGGAGGAGGCAAGAATATTATCCTGGTAGGCTGTTTATCGACGTAACAAACAAATTTTCGTCGGCAATAATTCGCAACCAGACTTATTCAGAATCAGGCGTGTACGTGCGTTTTCCAGTGGTACTTTTGTTTGACGTGAGTGAAATAGTGTACTTTCATATTTGTATGCAAATCACATCCTGTTCGAAGTTTTGCAGCGTTCTGAATGAGCGGGTTTAAAAACATCCTCTAGCATTGGGAGAACGGAGATAAATTGAAGAACTGTATACTTGATCGGAAATAAAGTTCCAGCAGCTGAAAAGGCAACATACACGCTAAAATACGTCACTGATAGTTCTGAATAATGTCTCAAGAAACGAATCAGAACTGGAGGAGCACCCGCGCATGATCTGAGCCTGATGGTAACGCAGATTATACCTGAAGCAAGCCTTTTTTTCAGAAATGAGCGGGCTTAATTTTGAACGATGAAAGAAATTGCCCTCGTACTTGCTGGAACACTTTCGAATAACAGTAAGGCTTGTTAGGCTAAAATCGTAGCCTCTCTCTGAGCCATTTTTAAAATTTGTTTTGAGTTACTAAACAACAGGCGTCAATAAAATCACACGTGCGCTTTTCCGAGACGTCACTGTAACAGCAAATTCCGGCCGAACGGTACGTGAAAGTCGTATGGGTGGTACTACATCCCCGGTCGACGTTCTTACACAACGGTGAACCAACCTGTTGATCGCCGCATGCTGCATTCGGCCTCGCCTCTCCCTCATCCAAAGGAGACGGATCGGGGGTCAGGAGTTCACCAAGGACGCCACAGGAGCCATCGACACTTCGCACGTCGAAACGTGTTATCCAAAGTAGATGCACACTGAGTAAACCACACTGCCTCAAAACGCCGGTGTCACGTCCAGCGCAGCTCCGCGCTGTCCCGCGCTTCAGGCACACTTCGCTCGCAGGCCCGGAGAGTACCGCGAGCAACGCCGACGTCGGAGCGAAGCGCAGCGGTCGGCTTATCAGAGGCGCGGTGGGCTCCCCCGACAAGACACCTCCATCTCCTCCGCGCCACCGCTCGCGTTTGAATGCGCTCACAGAGCGCCGATCCCAATCTCCGCTGTTGGCCGTTTCTCGAGACGGGACGGTAACTCGGTAACGGTGCCGTTAGGAGGCGGCTCCCGTGCACGAGTTGGACGCGCCATCTGCCCATTGGCTAAGGAAGCAGGGAGACGCGGCTGAGTGGAGGAAAGAACGCGCGGTTGCCTCGACCGATTACCGTGCGCCCAAAAGTGCACCCAACTCTATCGTTTCGTTTTGCTTCGAGAAGCTGATCTCACCCCACCTCCGTGCAATTTTTTATCATCGAGTAACACCTATGCCAAGCTACACGAAAAGAAAGAGCTTATGATGAGCCGCATCCTTCCTAGCGTTGGGGAAGAAATGCGCGCGTGATCCCGCTCCCCGCAAGGGGCAGTGAGCCATTCCCGAGGTGGAGGGGGGGAGTAGACGCTAAGGCAGAATAATAAATTTGGTTCCTGCCAACACGGACAACTCTGCACCACGTGTGTGCGTGTGCGTGTGTGCGTGCGTGTTCTCAAGTTCAAAATTTTGGTTGTTTTACGCACCGTAGTGGAGGGCTCTGGGAGAATTTTGACCCCCCTCAGGCTATTTAGCGAGCGGCGAAATCTGCCGACACACGGGCGTTTTCGTGTTACGCCTCCATCACAAAAACGGCCGCCGCGGCCGAGATCGAAACCGCGCCCTTGGGCACAGCAACTTCACGCCTCAACCACACAGCCACCACGGCGTGTTCATATTCTGTTTGTACCGGTTCCCTCTGATGCGCTCTTAAGCATAATTTTTTTCGAGAACTCCGCTATATTGAGGTCGCTGCAGCATATCCCCTCGAGTTTCGGAGTCCCTATAGGTTCCAATATAGATACAAGGCATGATGAATTAACTTCCGGTGCGATGCAGAAAGTTATTATATGCCATTTACTGCCCTAAATCGACCTAAAAGGTACTAAAACACCCTTAATTAAGAAACGAATGCGTAAAACTAAGTCAAAGGAAAATTTACAGTAAAAAGAGTCATGAATTTTGCAAGAACTGTTGGACCCAGTTCATTCACACCACAACCCGCGGTATAACTCCCAGGCTAATGAGGCCGAAAAGCGGGAGCCGTTCAAGCAGTTGCTCAAAACAATATAAGGAGTGTAGGAATAAAACCAGTAGATGGCGCTGTGTGCGTACAACAAGTTGCGGGCTTGTACCCGCAACAAGGCATCCGAATCTCGCCTCTATCACGGTCCGAACTCTCGATCCTCCGAAGGCAAAAAATTGACGCGGCTTGCTGCAAGGCTGGAGAAACAGCGGAGCTGGAGGTCGACCTATAGCTGCATCCGGTTCTTCTAGGTTTTGCTAGGTTCTGCGAGCCTTTGCTAGGTTTTGTTAGGTTTTGTTAGGCTAAGGGCTGAGGGGTGAGGCCAAATTCACCCGGATTTTACAAGGCCGTTCAGATCGCACACTGACGGCGGATCCCAGGGGGGGGAGAAGCTAGGTCGAACCCCAGCTCCGCTTCTTCTCCAGCCTCGCACCACTAGTGCAAGCTGCGCCAATTTTTCGCGTTTTAAAAGCCCAAGAAAAACTATCCCCTTTAAAATGGTATAGTAAGGGGCGCGCACACGCATATGCCCCTTGTGCTCACAGTCGAGCAGGCTCAAAAGCCGTCTTCGCTGTTATGTAATACCCTAACTGTGGTGGTGCACCCTTCACGAGCAGTGCAGTTTTTCTCTTGGTATTTTTTTGCTAACGCCATCGGATCAAGCTGAAGTTTAAACAGCTCCGCTGTTCAAACACAACGTCAGCTACGCAGTCCGCCTTTGGAGAGACGGAAGGCGATAGGACGACGGAGTGTTGTCTCACAACCAACAAATATCCATACGCGGATCCATCCAAACTGAAAAAAAGGGGCGGAAAGGACCTCTCCTGGCCCGAAGAAGCAAGGGCAGGAGGGGTGAAAGGGACGAGGATGTATGGCCCCGACTAGTCACTCTTTTAAAAAATGTCGTGGTACTCACAAACAAAACACTAACCAATTACGTCTCACAGTATCCAGTAGGTACTGAGTGTTTTTAGTAACGATTGATCGATTAACCTTCCGATTAATCGATTAATGCTTTAGTCGCGATTAATTTTTTGCAATCTGTTAATCGGTTGAAGTGTAGTGCGCCACGGGAGGAAAGCCTGCTATCTTGAACCCTGCGTGCGACTCCGCGTTTTTTTTTTTTTTTTTTCGTTTCTACGTCCCACGTACCAGCCTTCTCCTTTCCATTAGCGGCCGCCACCCTGAACTGCCATGTTGCTCTTGTCCAGATCGTCGCTGTCAGTTTAAACGATCTATTGACGTCGAGTCCGTAGGCGAAGGGGGAACGCTGTGCTGTTCACGCCGCGCAGCTCTGAGCAGAAAATGCTCTTTGGGGGCCCGTTGAACCGAAACAACATGCTTCCGCATCGTGGAACCTCCCCAGCGAAAGCGATCGGCGGCGGCTGTTCGAAGAATTTACACTCTCAAAGCCATTAAGTAGATTGTACAGGACCATTGTACGCTGGACAACGAACCCTGCGTCCCAAGATGACTTCCCAAAAAGACCACCCGCGACGATCGCCGTCTCCCAGGGAGAAAGCTGCGAGATGCGCTTGCCGACAACAGCCCTCGCTAGTGGGGACTCACATGTGTCGAGAGTCGAGACGTTGCTATGCGCTGTGCATTGGCGCCTTTGAACTTTTTCATGTCCCGTGTTTTTGCGCCTCGTCAATTATCCATGGACCTCCCGGGAACAGAGCTGCCTTTGATGCCTTTCGCGCATGCGCTTTGCTGGTTGTGCTCAGCTGCTGGTGGCAGTCTCCTTAAGTTAGTGTTCGGCCAGTACCGACATGGACGGCTATACCTGCATCAAAGGCAAACTCGCAGGGAAATTTGGGTTTAAAGTAAATTGTAGGGGCGAAGTTTGCAATCCGAAGCAGGTTCATTGCCTACAGTGCAAAAAGGTCTTTACCTACTGTGGAAGCGCCAGCTCGCTTCAATACCACTTGCGAGCGAAGCACCCAGGGCAGCCACTGCAGCAGGAATCCTCCCAGAAAACGCAGACCACAATCGATGCCTACACCGCAAGGTCCCTTTCAACGACGAAGGAAGAAAGCATCGCACAAGCCCTTGTTACTTGGATTGTGTCTTCTAGCCGTCCTCTGAGCATTGTTGAAGATCACGGATTAGCGACCGTTCTAAGGATTGCCTCAAGTTCACCATGCTACCAGCCTCCATCACGTCGTGCAGTGGGTGATAGGGTGGACGTCTTATACAACAGGAAGAAATCCGACGTTCAAGCGGAACTTTCTACTGCCAGTTTCATCATCATAACGGCTGACTTCTAGACTTCTGTGGCCAACGATGCCTATCTCGGTGTGACGGCTCATTGGATAGACGATGATTGGATGCTCCAATCGGCAACACTTCAGGTGAGACACGTTCCGGAGCGGTCTAACGGCGGATCAGTGTGCCAGTGAAATATTGGAAGCTGCCACAGACTGGGGAATAGATGCTAAAGTGGTAGCTGTGTGCCCGGATAATGTCCAGACATCTGTCTTGGGGTGGAGAAAGCGAACTTTCAGAACTTGAAGTGCGCAGCTCATACTTTGCAGCTCTGTGTACAGAAGGCGCTCAGTGTAACTGGCGTGGAACGGCTTCTTACGGTTTGTCGACGCGTTGTGTCATTTTAAGCACAGCTCAAGTCACCAGGCGGTTCTTTCAAAGCATGCAAGTGACCTTGGTATGCCCAGAAAGAAGCTTCAGCAAGACATCGTTACGCGTTGGAACAGCACATACGTGAGTCATACGTGCTGTTCCAGCACATACGCCCTAGAACAGCACATACGTGAGAACAGCACATACGTGAGTCAACAGCAACGGTTGACTCCCCCTCAAAAGATGCCGCCACGCCTGCATCGACAGCCGCGCCTGCTCGGCCATCAGACGAGACTCCGACTCCAGCTGAACAAAATTCGAAGCTTGCTCGTCGAACATCTCTGCGAGAGCAGCGTGAGCCAAAGGATCACCAGAGCTCCGGGTGCTTGCGTTCTGTGATATCAGCTGTAGTAGAGGCGGTGCGCCTCTTCCTCGCCCCCCTTTCATCACCGGTAGTCGTGAATATCCTGACACTCCTGGACTTTGTTTCACCTCTCCTCATGCAATGGCGTTAGCTGCAACTGCAGGTGCAATCACAGTTCCCAGAGTACAAGAAATTCGAGATACAGCTACAATCTTACAGTGGAACGCCTGCGGACTCAAGCAGCGCCTTTCGGACCTACGCCAATTCACACGAAAACATCGTTTTCCGGTTATCGCTATTTCTGAATCACGGTTGATGGAAGACATACGCCTTTCTGGATACACAGTTCTGCGGCCGCTGACTGGCGTAGAAATGTCAAGAGTTTTAATGGCCGTGAGAAATGACCTCACCATAATAGAGCATGGGCTATCACCGGATGCACGGAATGAATACGTGGCAGCCACAGTTCGCGGCACTGGGGTGTCCTTCACCATAATCGCCGCCTAT
Organism: Haemaphysalis longicornis; assembly: GCA_013339765.2. Classification (NCBI taxonomy): domain Eukaryota; kingdom Metazoa; phylum Arthropoda; class Arachnida; order Ixodida; family Ixodidae; genus Haemaphysalis; species Haemaphysalis longicornis. The sequence continues at coordinate 306,306,183 of CM023449.1, read as the reverse complement.
ATTCCACCTCGTGTAGCACTGGACTTAAATCGCTTAGAAGGTATCATCAATACTACACCAGCACCGCACATCTTGACCGGTGACTTCAACGCCCATCATCCCATCTGGGGAAGCAGGAAAACGACGGCTAAAGGGAGGCACCTTCTGGACATTGCCCACCGGCAGGGTATGTGCGTTGTCAATTCGGGAGAGCCCACCTTCTACCGGGGAAAGATGTCCAGCGCCCTCGACGTCACGTTTGTTTCGTCACAACTCCTCCCTAGGACGAGATGGGCAGTGGACATTGAACTGCATGGCAGCGATCATGCGCCGACTTATATTGCAGTAGATGGTCCCTCGGGCTCTCGTCCACAGCGTGTGATTCGCTCCTCTGACTGCGAGGCATTTCGAACTGTGGTGGAGGAAGCCGTGGACTCGGTGAGCTCATATGAAGCCTTCGTGGACACGTTGTCAAGAGCTCGAAAGTCAAGCAGTAAAGTATTGCGGCTTCCGCATAGTTACACCGCCGCCGACTCGGAGTATGAGAGGCTTCGCGCAGTGCGTCGAAGAGCAGGAAGACGAGCGCGCCGGACACAAGCGCCTGAAGATATCCGTGCGTCAAGACGAGCCCAGAAGTCGATTTGGAGGCATATGAATAAGCTTGCCAAGCGTGAGTCCTTCTGCTCCAAGCTGGACCCCCGGAAGCCGCTCTCCAGAATATGGCTCTTGCTCCGGAGTTTGCGGACCCCGCAGATTCAACTGCACCCGTTCAAATCCATCCCACTGAACAAGAATACCAGTGACCTCCAAGTCGCCGACGCCTTTTGCAGGAGAATTACTGCAGCGCCAGCAGCTCTTCTTCCGCCACACTCTCCCCCCAACGAGGCATGCTCAGGCCCGGTGTCCCCAATGGACGAGCCATTCTCCATGGCAGGTTTGCTCGCAGCACTGGCTTCTGTAAAGAAACCCAGCTTGCCAGGTCCGGATGACATCATCTACACAACCCTCTCGCATCTATACGTGAAAAGGGAAAAAGTTGCCCCCTGTATGCCTTCAATATTTCGTGGGAAACTGGTCGTCTATAGCCAAGGTGGAAACACGCTCGCCTTGTCCCAGTCCTAAAGCCAGGTAAAGTTACCACCGCCATCGAGTCTTACCGACCCATAGCGCTCCTGAGTTGTGTCGGGAAACTGATGGAAAAGATGGTGCTGCTCCGCTTGGACTGGGATTTCACCATCCGAGATATATACCCGGCACAGATGTCTGGTTTCCGCAAGGGTTGTAGCAGCCTCGACAACGTCATCGCCCATGCAAATAGCATAAGAGAAGCAAAGTGTCGGCGTAACATTGCTGTTGCCGTGTTCCTCGACATCAAGTCAGCGTATGACTGCGTCGAGCATGTAGCCATCCGCTCGGCGCTGAAGTCTTTAGGCATCAAGAGCCGCATGTACGCATGGCTATCGGACTACCTCTCCGATAGGTATGTGTACATGTCTACAGAAATGGGCGACTCATCGCTACATCAGGTCACCCGAGGTGTTCCCCAGGGTGGGGTGCTGAGCCCTACACACTTCAACATGGCCATAGTTGGCCTGGAGAAATGCGTGCCACAGTCGGTACAAATCTCTCTGTACGCCGACGACATCTGCATATGGAGTTCTAACCGCAATGAGCGAGTGTTACGGTCAAGACTGCAGAGAGCAATTGACTCTATTGCGGCATTTCTGGCAACTAGAGGATTAGTGATTTCAGGGAACAAATGTGCTGCGATAGCCTTTATAAAGCATGACCTTACGCGCTACGGCCTCACTGTTGGAGGGACCGCAATTCCATAAATCCCGACCTACAAGTTCTTGGGAGTGACATTTGATAGTAATCTCACCTGATCGCCTCATGTTCGCCACCTCAAGGACAAGATTACTTCGTTCGCCCGCATATTCCGCATGCATGCTCTCCACCAACACTGGCGGTTGTTCAGTCCTCTTCTACGGGTATACAAAGCGCTTTGCGTTGGCCTGATGAGTTACAGCATCCCTGCTTGGTCCAAAGCGCTAGAGAGCATGCAAGCACAAATCCTGCGGGTCTGCATTGGCGTTCCAAAGACAACCTCTACCATCGGAACGCTGGCAGAATGCGGGCAGCTCTCACCACTCGCTCTAAGCACGCAGGAGTTGCTTCGTGCGCGTCTGCGGATTGTGGCAAGACAGCGGGGCCATCCTCTAGCGACAAGCTAGGCCAGAGAAGTGCGTGAATTCCTGCCGAAGGTGTATCAAGAGCCTGCTCCTCCTGAGCACCTGCCCTGGATGTTACTGCCCATACCAGTCACGACTACTGTGCCCGGTATCACGAGGAAGGAGCATATTCCAGCTCCCGCACTAAAGTTCTTCGCCCTGGACTACGTTTTACGGATATACAGAGACCATACTCATGTGTACACTGATGGGTCGGTGTCATCAACATCATCCACTATCGGGGTGTGGATACCGTCATCACGTACTACCATCAGTGCCATGCTCAGTCACAGAACGTCAACTACGGCTACCGAACTTGCAGCTCTGAGGGTGGCTTTCGCTCATATCGTCAAGCAACCCGCACGAGAGTGGGCCATCTGTGAAGATGGCCCAATGAAGACATGATATATGTCGGTAGTAAAAGCGGGTGCAGACTGAACGCCGCTAATGATTCTCAACCATCGTAAGAAAGGCGAATGCAAGAACGCTAGCGCAGCGCTCGAACGACGGCATTTGCGAATGAAGCGCTCTGTTTTTTAATCTATTCACAGCAGCCTATAACGACATGAAGGTGAAAGAAACATATATACAAAAACGGCAAAGCACTCTAAACTGCGCGGATTAAAGACAGAATATATGTCGGTAGTAAAAGCGGGCGCAGACTGAACGCCTCTAATGATTCTCAACCATAGGACGCTAGCGCAGCGCTCGAACGACAGCATTTGCGAATGAAGCGCTCTGTATACTACCGCGAACCGTGCGCAAGCCCTCTTTGCAGTGATTGCACGGCCAGTCACGCGAATGCAAGAACGGAATGACCGTAACAGGGCAGTTCGAAATGTTCACGTTCCATCCTTTCGCGTTCACAAACTATATCTTGAGTTGTTACGTAAACAAACACCGCGCTGTGCCGCGCGCGTATGCGTGAGCGGCATCCACGCCGGACAAATATCCCCTTGTGGGCAAAAATATTAAACAAAACAACCTCACTTAGTGCGCGTTGGTAATATAAGACTCTAGAAATCCTATAAATGCCACCAAACAGCGATTTGGCGCAAAAACCAGAGCAAACTGCAAGAAAAAAATTGGGCCCATCTCCCCGCGAGGGGGACTCGAGTAAATGCGTCGCATAGGGGGTGGGTGTATTGCGTTAACGTTTAGTGTTTGGGGAGTTGGTGGTAGTGAATGCGTTGTATACCAGCAGCTTCTTGACGTAGTTTGAATGAGTCAAGGATATAAGGCGCGTTCGTAGCCTTTGATTCTGTGTCGGCTTTGTGGCGCAGTGGGAAGAGCACCATGTATCTTGCGTTCCGCCCGCAGGGTCGTGGGATCGAAACCAGGCGCCGATAAGTATTATTTTTTTATATAGTGTAGGGGGAGGGGTGCGGACCTGTTGTTGAGAGCGTGGAGGGTAGCGTGATGCGGGAGAGGAGGAGTGGGGGAGAGGGCGCGCCTGCGCGCTGAGCTGTTGCGGACGGACGGCGGACGCTACATGGGAGTTAAAGAATACCTCTGCATTTAAAACTCCAGCCCGCGGCCCGTAGCGTTGCGAGGGCGTCTGCTTTTGAGGCAGCAAACAAAAATGGCGGCACCGCCGCCGAGCTCAAGGGCGTGCGGCGCCGCGGATGAGGGCAAAGAAAAAGAGGAGAGCGGCGGAGAAGGAGGGAGCGGTTGGCGCCATAGAGTTGTTGGCGCTACCTTTGTAATTTTAGCAATTTTAAGGGCCTTAGAAGCCCGTGGTTGTCAGCGCCCTCTTCGTAGTTGTCCCGGGTGCCCTCTTCGTAGTTGTCCCGGGGTGCTCGACTTCGGACAGCCGATGCCGGCGATTGAATGCGCGGTCAGCTAGAAGGCTGAAGTTCCGAGCCTCGTCCCAATGGCATCGGAAGATCCCGGCTACTGCATAGCGAGAGTCTTGAAGGCAGCCTTCGGAAGCCTTGGTCTCTTGAATTCCCTGCTCCTTCGTCACCAGCCACGATTGCCTCCTTCTCTTCTTTCGACGTCCCTTTAATGCTTGAGCTATTTTGACAGTTGAGATACAGTAACATTCTTCATGACACATATATCCCCACATGGGCGATTGTCCTTCTTCGGCCATCCCATGACAATGGCACAGCGTTCCTGGGGCTTGGCAGTGAGTACATAGTGGATCAAAAAAAAATGTAGGATGGATGGCGTGCAGTCGTGTTGGGTGTGGGTATATTAGTCTGTAGTTGTCCCAGGATGACTTCCAGTTCTTTCGTGGCCTGTTCAAGGACTGGTCGGTACAATTGCCTTGCTAGTCGGTAATGTTGAGTAATGTCGGCGTATGTGAAGAGTGGTTGCCAGGTCCGCTCAGACTCTTCTTGCGGTGCCCGGTGGGCAAGTTCTCGGGCCAGGACGTGTGCCGTCTGGTTGCCGCGAAGAGCAGAGTGGGCCGGTGTCCACATGATCTTGGCTTGCTTCTGTGGGGGTTGTTGGAGAAGAACCCGAAGCGCTTGTATGCTCGGCAGGCGGCTTGACTATCCGTAATAATTACTTTGGCCTTTGTCTGGGAGAGGGCAAGGGCGATAGCCGTCTTTTCAGCCTGCTGGGTGTTTAATGACCGAAGCGTCAGACATGAAATAAGGTCGGTTCTGGAGGTAACGACCGCTGATCTTACCCCGTATCTCGCGTTTTCCTACGCGTCTGTATAGACGACGTGGTCTTTGTCTCCATATTATTTTTTCTAACGCAGTAGCTCTTGCTAAGCGTCTTATCTCATGATGTTGAGGGGACATGGGGGCAGACTTTATTAACTTACTCAGGGAACTATACCGGGAGAACCAAGTGCAAAGTGTGGGAGGGGGTAACATACAATAGGCCTGTATACACCTACAAGGGTTTGAAACAAGGATGTCCTCTCTCCACTGCTGTTCATGATCACACGGCGGTGTTAGAAAGGAAGCTAGAGGGCTATACACTGGGATTCGACTTCATACATAAAAAACGGGCAGGAGGTGGAGCGAGTTCCAGGATTAATGCATGCAGACGATATACTGTTGATAGCGGACAACCGGACAGGTATGCACGGCTTGATGGCAATGCGGTGAAGAAGCGACGCACCTAGGGCTATCCTTCAGCAGAGAAAATCGGGGGTCATGGTCTTTAACGATGGCACGGAGGACAAAACAGTATCAGTGGAACAAGTAGAAACGCCACGGGTAAAAGAGTATAAATGTTAGGAGTACGGCTTAACGATGGCGAAGATTACACGCATGCGCATGAGGCTCACCATAAGACGAAAGGAAGACGGAATGCGGCTATAAATGAAGCATAGGGCCATGTGGGGCTACAACAAATACGAAGTGGTAAGGGAGTCTGGAAAGGGGTCATGACACCAGGAAAGACTTTCGGAAATTAGGTTCTGTGCATAAAAATAGAGACACAAGCGGGCCTGGAGGTAAATCAGAGGGCGGTAGGCAGGCTGGCCTTAGGGCCCACAGCAAATCTACGAACGAAGCGGTACAAGGGCATCTGGGTTGGTCACCCTTTGAGGCAACGGAGGCGCAAAGCAAGGTAAAATTTGAGGAGTGATTTCCGGACATGGAGGACAAAAAAATTCCCCGCATTTCCCCGAGGGGAAGAATGTGAAAGTGCGAATGCACGAGTTGAATTTGCGCGGTTCGGTAATGTTCGCGAAAGAGAGATCACACACACACACACAACTACAGAGAAAGAAAGATGCATTTATTCACAGACACCTATTTGTGTTGTCGTTGTACTTGATTGCTAGAGCGGATCTCAGCTTTGAAATTTCGTGTCAGTACTCCTTTAAGCGGGTGCATTAGCCCTTCTCACGCCCGATTCCTGGCCAATCCCCCACGTGGGTATGTGCCATGTCAGCGGCCAGGCAGCGCGCGCCCATCTCCCCCCGTTGCTAAGGAAGACGAGGAGCGCGCGCACCCGCAGCTGTTGCTATGCGGACTACGGCGGCGGACGATTCAGGCTCGCTTAAGAAGTGCATTCGCACTTAAAACTGGGCCGCGAGAGTGTTCAAGTACCTGTTTATGAAGAGCATGGACACGCGGTGGAGACGAAGGACCAGACAGCTACCCAAACGGCATGGAAAGTCGGTAGGGAGAAGTGGACTGTACACAACAGTTAAAAAGCAGGTAAAGGCAGCAGAGATGACGAATTGAGTACAGAGGAGGAGGAGGAGGAGGAGGAGGACAAACATTTTATTGAGGCCCCTTAGGGGGGCGTGGTGACCGGCGTACCGGTGACCGCAGCAGCCCTCACCGTGACCACCCGTTGGGTAGACAGGTCGGAGCTTCCCAGCGCCTCAGCCCAGCCCACCGTCTGGTAAGGGGGTTTAGGGGTTGTGGGGACAGTCACGGCCGCTGGATGAAAGGCGTACTGACACCTTGCGTGCGCTCTCATCCAGCGGCCGTGGGACAGTTCCAAAGCAGATGGTCCAGTGTTTCCACTGCTCCGCAGGCCGGGCAGTATGAGGAGGGGTAGACGGAAGGATAAATACGGTGCAGGTAGTAGCGACAGGGGAGGGTATGGGTTTGCACCAGTCGCCATAGCCATTCTTCCCTGTTGGAGAGAGAGAGAGAGAAAGAATGCTTTATTTGAGGCCTGTGCGAGAGCACTCTTGCTGTCTGCATCAGTGCTGGCCTGTGAGGGTGGTTGAGTCGTCAGGGAGGGCGGGTGGGATGGTAGGAGTGTCTGTGGTAGGTACCCAATACGCCTCTTGGACCCTCGTCGGCATAGACAAACGCGGCAAGAGAGGTCCATAACAAAGTGAGCGTGGTGATGTTTCGTGTTAACGGTAGCACCCAGTCGAAGTACGTCGTCGGGCGAATGTCCTCGGGGAGTGTATGGAGCGTGCGAGCACGGAAGAGAGCGTAACACTGACAATCCCACACCAAATGTTCGGCCGTTGCAGGCACGCAACACTACAGACAGAGTCCTTCGCCGGGGTCATTGCCGTAGACTTTGTGGCGGAGCGCAGGTGAGAATGCGGTGTTGGTGGCAAGGCGGCGAACCAACGTCCGTGTGGCCCGCGGTAACCTCTCCGGCATGGGAGGAACAGGGCGCTCATGCTCTTCAGTGCGGTCTTCCCTAACCTCACGAAGACACCGGAGTATCTATCGGCGTCGCTGTTGTGCGAGTGCTTTCCTGACAGTTACATCGGGCGGGCTAGCATTACTGATGGGCAATACTATCAGGGAGGTTCGCTGTCCAGCCGCAGCTCGCGCCTCTCTGCGAGTCCACTCATTGCCCTCAATACCCGAATGGGCGGGTACCCAAGCAATGGAGGCGGCTATGTTGAGGTTAGAATGTAACTCCAGGAAAAGTGCGACCAAGTCGGCGAGGTTTCCCGGATATGAAGACGAAGCTTCCCTCACTCGCGTGCAGATTTTGTATGCGCGAGCCGGCATAGCGGTGACTTCGGTGCCTCCACGAAATGATACTGGTGAGGAGGACGAAAGTGGCCTAGTGCACGTTTGTGCGGTGGCCTGGGTTGACACCACCCATTGCGTCGCTAATGCGGGTCTCCTTACCAGTAACGCCAGCGCCGACACAACGTACCTTGCGTCACTTGCCCTCCTCCATGCTGCACAGTGGGCGAGGAATACTTTCGAACCGAGGGACGTACCCCACAAGCTTTTGCTCTTCACTGATTCCCTGTTGGATAAATCCGAGTGTGCGGGAGGGAGCTTGCGGCGTGAGAGGCGGAAATGTGCCGTAATGTCTTGGAAGGTTAAGCGACAGTCCCGAGCTGATAGGGCTCCGTGAAAGGGTTCGAGGCTAGGGCCTGCTCGGACGGTGAGCTCTCGAGCGGGTCTATGTGCTGCCTCATTTCCCCCCACGCCCGAGTGGGCCGGAGTCCAGATCAGCTCTATGGGTACGGTAGGAGAATAATTCCGGGCGCCAGGGGCGAGATCATGCCTCTGGCGTAATTTCTAATGGCCGTTTTTGAATCCGATATAGTGGTAGGGGGCGCCCTATGTGTAAGAGCTAGGGCGAATGCCGCCTCTTCCACCTCAGCGTGTAGGATGGTGCGGACTGTTCGGGAGTTAAGAGGAGGACTGTTGGGATGGTTGATTAGTGCGACAGCGTATGCGTCCTGCCGTCGATAGCAAGCTGCGTCCACGTAAACCGTAGTGGGGTGGACGGGGTATTTCTTTGTAAGCGCTCGTGCCCATTGTTCTCTACGCTGCTTGTTGAAAACAGGGTGCATATTGCGCGGTAAAGGGCGAATGGAAGCGAAAAAAAAAAAAACCCTGGAGACATATAGGAGGCTTCTATGGCAATACGCGAGGCAGTATATTGCTCTTTGAAGCATCGAAGAAGTGTCTGAGAACCCGGGCATACACGGGTATGCTAGAACGTGGGCATAGCGCTTGACGACAGCTATGGCGCAGCGGCTGCGCGCACGCGCACGACGCATGCGCCTGGAGTCGCGTCGAGTTTCCGTGGAGCATGTGTTGTGCCAGCTGTGGCGGTGTTGGTTTCTGGGCAACATGAGGCGCTCCTAGGGGTTTTCGCAAGTATTTTTATTTTTTGCAAAAGCCACTGCACGAGCCGGGGACGCTCGGCGGTCGCCGTGAGGCACGCGCTCACAAGCGCTCGGCATTTTTTGTAATTTTAATGCGTTTACGTGCCACAAATTACAGCCAGCTACAACTGCTCCGCTGTAATTTGGCAAAAACTGGCGAAAACCCCGAGGAACGAGAAAATTCCGAGCGTGGCCGTGAGCGCGTGCTTCGCGGCGACTGCCGATCATCCAGTGGCTTTAGCAAGTGAGCGAGTGAGTGAATAAACTTTATTTAGACGAGCTTCTGGCGCTGATGGTTGGGCGCCCACCCGGTGGGGGGCCTCCTCTAGTCCGGGAAGCCCTGGTCCGCGCTGGCTGCCCCAGCCCTCTCCACCATGCTATACGCTGGAATAAGAGGTCGGAGCTGACCAGCTGGCCCGCCCACTGCTCGTACGCTAGGTGAGGATTAGGGGTAAGGGATGGGGTTTTCTGACACTCCCAATACCATGTGGTACAGGGTGCCAGGTTGGGGACAGAAATTACACGTAGCGTTGCAGAATGTGGGGTACATGGCATGGAGGATAGTGGGGTGAGGATGGGAGTTTGTTTGAAGTCGGCGAAAGGCAGTCGCCTCTGCTCTGGATAAATGGGGATGTGGTGGCGGGAAGCGCCATCGTTCGTGACGGTAATAGGCGAGGATGTCCGGGCTCGGGAGAGCGAAGGGGCAGCGTGACTTCGCCTTCTTGAGAAACGGCCCGGTGGGTATGAACGCGGCAGCGGCGTGTGTCGCCTCGTTCCCCTCGAAGGACTCGTGTCCGAGGGTCCAGATGATGTGCATACCTGGGAGCTGGCGCACACTTTGCAGAATTTTTAAGGCCAAGGGTGTTATGCAACCTATCAGGAAGTTGCGGCAGGTGGCTTGTGAGTCCGTGATTATAGTGCGGTAGTCGTTTCCAGTGGTGGCGGCTAGAGCGACGGTAAGTAGTTCTGCTATACCTCAATAGATGTCGTGGGAGCTGTAGCGGCCGCCAGTTCTGCACTGTTGGCGCTGGTGACACTCACGGAATGGGCGGGTTGTTGGTGGTGCGGAGAGGAATCCGTGTAACGAGTACAGGGAGAGTTGGGGAAGCGTTTGCTAAGGGCTCGTATACGGGCTTCTCGGCGTGCCTTGTTATAGATGGGGTGCATATTTCTATAGGAATGCATGGATGCGATTTTAATATACTGTCGGATGGCAAGATGGATGCGTTGTCTCTGTTCACATTTTGGGGGAAGCCTGTAGCCGAGCTTGCTAACTGGAGCCCTGCCGGTTGGCGTGAGCCTGAGTCGTGTGAATCGGGAGATGCGATGAGCTTCTTCCAGTTCCTCCCATGTATTAAAAAAAAAAAAAAAAAAAACTAGCGAATTCCAAGGAGTGCGAGAAATTCGCTGTTCGCCCGAAGTCAAACACGATGGCTGTGTGGCTCCCGACATTGACTGGAGTGGATCGCCTGCAAATGCTCAAGTTCATAACGATCACACCTGAAGATGTGGTTCCTGTGCAAGTGTACCTAGTTGAAGGGTCTGACTTGCAACGCTACGTTGTGTACGGTGTTGACTGCAACGAAGACCAGGCGGTGCTCCAGCGTGAGCGTTACTGCCCTACACATCGTATCATAGCAGCGCGCTACATGGGAAAAAAGGGCTCCTGCCTCGTAACGCTGCAAGGACCTCCTACACCCCCGCCTGCTTGTACTACTACGGGTGCATTTTGCGACCGCAACCCTACAAGCCTAGTGTTGTGTACTGTTACAAATGCTTTCGACCTCGGCCACATGCACAAGTCTTGCCCTTCCTCAGGTCAGGATGAGGAAATGGCTGACAGCAAGGTGTCTTACGAGTGTGGCCTTTGCAAAAGTAACGATCACCACATCACATCGCCTACGTGCCCGACCAAGCGGAAGGCTACCGAAACATTACGCCGCCGTCAAAAACACAGGCTCCAAGCAGTCAAGATGAACACATTTGCCGTACCGACAGCCAACCGTTTTTCGGCTCTTCAGTGGGATGAAGAAGACTGGCGAGACCTCCCTGATTTGTGTTCTGCACCTGAACAACCAGTATTGTACAGTGATGCTGCGCGCTGAGGAGGTCGTCACCGCCAAAAGAATTCCGTGCAGCATATATACACCTATGCCAGAACCCGATGATGTCGACACGGCGGCTGTTGATGAGCAAATTGCTCAACTCTTAGCAGAAGTCACTCAACTCCGGCGGCACCGATAGTTACTTTTACGCCGGAAGCGACCTGACCAACGCGCAGACCTGTCCTCAACACCCGAACCAACGATGCGCCAGCCTCCGCCCTTTTTCGGATCGCAAAACTTGTCCGCGATTCCCGACAACTCGACTTCGTCGCTCTTGCGTTTTATGGTGAACCAGTTATCGCACCTGACATCAGTACTTCTACAGCGCTTGGACTCTTAATCACCCTGGCGACTCCACCTGTGTCCGGCGTCTTACAGTGGAACTGCAGGGGCCTGTCATCGAAGATTGGTGAGCTAAAGGCTCGTATACTCAACAACAAGCTGCACGTCTGGGCTCTGCTTCTTCAGGAAACAAACGCTCTGCCTGCTATTTCGGGTTTCAGTGGTCATGTGTCCCCATCTATGGTCGATCGTCGTGTGCACGCTGTGGCGCTTCCGGGAAAGGCGGCCGTGTATGTGACGGCGTGTTACCCGCAAATTCAGCTCTCCCTTGAATGGTGGTGCAACTCGTATCAGGAGGTAGTGGCAGTTGCAGTTCAATTTACAAGGGCAACAGTGGTTGTCGTTTCTTGCTACGTGAGGCCCGCAGGTGGCTCACCCTCACGCATTAATTTGGGCTGGCTATTGGCTATTCGTCAGCAATACTCAGGGTGCCCAATTTTGGTGGGTGGGGACTTTAATGCACCCCATTTAGAGTGGGGTTACCCCGTATCAAGTCCCCGTGGCAGGCGTTTGCGGGATGCGTTTGCGGATGCGTCCTTTGTGCTGCTCAACCAGCCCGGCGCAGCGACACGAGCGGTGCAGTATTCCCGCGGGGCGTCTTATGCACCGGACCTCACTTCACTTGGTGGTTGCGGCAAGGCACTCCTCTATGGCACCTGGAGCCCGATTGCTGGGGGAGTGATCACCACCCAATCATCATAGGACTACACCCGTCGCGGGCCCGCCGGCTGCGTCGCAAGTGCTGCGTCGAGTTGGGACAGTTTCCGATCTAGGCTGGCTGCCCCGTCTGTGGAGGCGGCAACAGACCTTGTCGACAGGATACGAAGTGCGCTCGTTAGTGCCACCACTACCACGTGGGTGGACGTGAATCGGCCTGCGCCAGACATCGGCCTCCTTAATCTGTGGGCTGCTCGCAGGCAAGCAGATCTTGCAGCATCTCGTGACCCTGCTTCTCCAAACGCCCGTGCGCGCTTGCAGTTCCTTACAGCGAAGGCACGCCGATACGAAAAAGACCTATCGCGTCGCCAATGGTATACTTGGTGTGAAGGGTTTTCCTCGAAGACCTCGAATGCCTCTCTATGGCGAACATTCTGGGCGATGGAACGTGGACGGCGCCCTCCGGATCCGGCTACCCATGCTTGCTTTGCGGCTGGGCTAGGTCCCGAAGATTTTGCTAAGGAAGCGGCCAGAGCGTTTTTTCCGTTCTATGATGCGACACCTGTCCGAAATCTATTGCTTCCCCTCGATTCCTCCCTGCACATGTGGACAAGCCTCCATTGTCTTCTGACATCGAAGGTATTGCTACGGCTTTTACGATGGCAGAATTGCTTGCGGCAATAGACAGTTCTACGCGGAAAACTGCGCCTGGTCCGGACTCTATTCCTTACGAAGCCTTCAAGAATTTGAACAATGATGTGCTCGCTTAGCTCCTCGATTCCATCAACGAGGTATAGCTTAGTTGAGTCGTCCCTGGCAGCTGGAAAGCAGCGCACGTCGTTCCCAAACCAAAAGCTGGCAAGCCAGCGATGGTGCTAGAAAACCTGCGGCCAATATCACTTACGGCGACGGTTTGCAAGCTTGCAGAGAAAATGCTAGCCACTCGCTCATCGTGGTGGCTTGAACAGCATGGGTATTACCACCCCGCGCAAATCGGCTTTCGCCCATCACTTGGCACGGAGGACGGGCTTAGCGTTTTGGCGACATCAACACTGTCGTCAACCCGCAGTCATGCTGTTCGGACCATCCTAGCAATGGACATCCAAAAAGCGTGTGACAACATCAGTCACGCTGCTATCCTGGACTCAATCGATATGCTCCACCTTCCCATGCGGGTAGGGCAGTTCGTCCAGTCATTCCTTCAAGACAGGACATTTGCCATACGCCTTCACGGACAAGCTGTTGGGTCCTTCGTTCCTGTACGTGGTGTGCCCCAAGGATCGGTATTGGCTCCGACCTTGTTTAATATGGCCTTGATACCACTGGCATGGCGCCTTCATGATGTACCGGCTGTTAAATTTCTCCTTTACACCGATGGCATCACCGTGTGGAGCACTCACCGTGACCTGGAAACTCAAGCGAGTTCGTTGCAGTCAGCCCTGGATGTCACCGCAGCCTTTGCCTCTTCGGTGGGCCTTCAGCTATAAACGAGTAAAACAACATACAGATCCGTTGCCAACCACTGGGGCCGCCGAAAGCTTGCTGCTTGTCCCATCCGCCTTCATCTGTCTGGGCAACCACTGCAGGAGAGCCCAGCAATAAAAGTCCTGGGATTGCTGATACACCAGTCAGGAACGGCGACAGCTTGGCTTGCTCAGGCAAACACCAAGCTGCTCAAACGCTGTCACTAGTACGCCGTATTGCTCCCAAAGCTGGTGGAGCCAGCTCACACGTGGCGCGGCAAATAGTGAGAGCAGTTTTACAACCGCGCTTGGTGTACTCTGCTCAGTTCCAGCATTTGACGGCAACACGGTGGGATCGACTGGAAGCGATTAACAGAGAGGCTATGAGAGCAATTACTGCGCTTCCACGCATCACCCCTATAGTTGCTCTCCAGGAACAAGCCCAACTGAACACGTTGGATGAACTTGTTCATCAACGTCGTGAAGCTCGGAAATTGAAGAATGCACTGTGTGATTCGGCGCGAGCATTATTAGCTTACGCAGTCTCTCATACGCTACCAGCCCTACCGCAGCGAGTACTTCCCCCGTGGGCGTTCGTGCAATTGAGTGGCAACAAACCAACTGACCTTCATCGTCCAGATTCCAACATTTCGGCGTCTGCCCTCAAACAACGCATCGCCGACACGGATAGCCTCCTTCCACCCAGCTCTACCATATTATATACTGACGCCAGTTTACAAGAGACTGTGATTGTCACTGCCATTCATTGCACTAGCCATCCAGCGCTCAGCAAGACGTCCAGTAAGGTCCCGGAACCTTCATCATCGTTCTGTGCAGAACTTGTAGCCATTAGAGAGGCTCTGATTGCTGTAACCGGAATCACTTTGCAGCCCGGGGCGCGCATCGTAGTTCACACCGATGCTCTACAAGCAGTCCGCCTACTACGGTTAGTTAGTCGTAGCCCTGTGCTGGCTCAGAGTATTCATCAACTTGCGGCAGGAATCGCTCACAGCTGATCGAATGGGTTCCACGTGACCTACTCACAGAACACTGCAAGGCAGACGTAGCAGCCCGACTGGCAGCATCCGTTCCATCTCCGACTTCCCCGTTAGAGCTGGATGATGCCACTCTCCTGGTGACGAGAAAAGAACACCTCCGGCGCCGCACACGTGCTCTCATTCCACCGTGTGCTGCCACCCTCCCCCCCGGGTCTTACCCGTGCAGAGGCGGGTTGCGCTCAGGAGGATTCGGGTGGGGGTGGCCTTAACTCCCGCGGTGACCCGCTACTGGCCTCAATACCGAGGTTCCTTTACAAACCCTGGTTGCCCAGTGTGCCACCGCAGCGACGCGATTGCCGACCTTCACCACTTGATGTGGTCCTGCCTCGCCTTGAGGCCGACGAGACTGCGGCACCTTGCGGCGACGGGCCTCCGCGTAGACGACGCCTCCGCATACGCCGCATGGATACATGGGCGCCATCATCGTTTACTCCTTGATTTCATCCGCGAAGCGAACATTTTCATTTTCATCTAATCACCATCACCTCATAATCCCATATATATATGCCCTGTGGCAAAATAAACGTTCATAAAAAAAAACCGAGCGTGCCCGTGAGCGCATGCCTCGCGGCGGCCTCCGATCGTCCCTGGCTCGCGCAGTGGCTTTAGAAAAAAAGTTCTCGCGAAAACCTGAAGGAGCGAGAAAATGCCGAGCGTGCCCGTGAGCGCATGCCGAGGCGACCGCCGATTGTTCCCGGCTCGTGCAGTGGCTTTCACAAAAAATACTGGCAAACCCCCGAGAAGCAAAATACCGAGCGTGACCGTGGGCGCGTGCCTCGCGGCGACCGCCGATCGTCCTCGGCTCGCGCAGTGGCTTTAGCAAAAAAAATTCTGGCAAAAACCCGCGGGAGCGAGAAAATTCCGAGCGTGCCCGCGAGCGTGCCGAGGCGACCGCCCATTGTTCCCGGCTCGTGCAGTGGCTTTAGCAAGAAATACTGGCGAAAACCACTAGGAGCAAAATACCGAGCGTGCCCGTGAGCGCGTGCCTCGCGGCGACTGCCGATCGTCCCTGGCTCGCGCAGCGGCTTCAGCAAAAAAATTCTGCCGAAAACCACCAAGGAGCGAGAAAAGCTGTTTTTTTATCCCACTAGTTAAATAATAGCCGTCTGTTAACCAAACGCTCATCCCCGTGACGTACGTTTTCATTTTCTCTCTCTCTCTCTCTCTCCTCTCTCTCTCTCTCTCTATATATATATATATATATATATATATATATATATATATATATATATATATATATATATATATATATATATATACACCTGGGAGGCGGTTGCTTTCTATTCAATCTAAGAAGAAAAAAACAAATTTAGAGAAATTAATTTTTTACCGGTGAAAGGTCCGAAGTTTTTTTTTTATTTCTCGCTATTTTTCAACGTATAAGGACATTTTCGAACTTGTTACCAGGGCCATTGACGAAATTTGAGTTCTTGGAACAATGTTTACGGTAGTACACGAATTATGCAGCACTTATAAATCAGGCACCGATTGTACGCTCCCGATTTATTAAAACGCCAGGATTAGCTTCCGTAGCGCTTTTCGCTACTCCCTGGCTGGTAGCAATGTGCTCGCAGCGTGGTCAGCCTCAAACCACTTTGCCCCTTTCCTTTGAAAGCCTTTTTTGTGTGCACATACGAACTTGCCACGCTCGAGCTGTCGAAAAAAAGGAAATAAATACGTGCAACGCTAACAGCAAGCTCGGGGGGGCGCACTTTTGTTTATTTTGCCCGAGGCTACTGCCAAGAATAGCAGACGGGCAGCCCGCGCATGCGCAGATCGATACTGAAAAAGGTCCATACAAGGACTGACAAGAGGGAAATTTGGGGGTTCAAGGGGGGGTGTCCAGAAAAACTAGGGGGGGGTCTACACACCCCCTAGGGGTGGGTGTAGGGAAATCACTGGGCAGTACGAAGCCATTCAGAAGTGCCAAGGCTGATGGCAATGCAAAGCGTCTCAAGCGGTAGGATTACAATGCTCTTTGGCAATGCGAGGCAGAAGCAAGGCATTTCAAGTGTTCGACTGGACATTCCTGCTTTCACATGAACAACCTATCAGAAGTGTTTAGTCGTCCTCAGACTTCTTTCTCGCCCCCGACTTGTAAGCACTGCTCAGCATGAGTGGCTAGGGCTAAGAGACAAGGCAGTAACAGTAAGCATTTGAGGTCGTTGAACAAATATATGAATCCTAGCTGTTCGTGGTGCCAGCATGCATTTTTGAGGGGGGAAGGTGGGGCATGTTCTCTCATTCATCAGATTCTGTGTCCTGGCCATTTTCTACCAAGAAGGAATACAAATTTTTTTCCTCTTAAAGGTTTTGTGAGAAATCGTGTAACTGGTGTCATATCTATAGCAACCAAAAAGGAAAGCAGAATGTGGCAACATCTTGATATAGGATCAGTGGAAAGAAGGGTGGGTGGAAAGAGGGAGGGGGGCACACAATCTAGGCTAGACTGCTAATTCACAAGGTATCCGGGATGGGAAGACGGTAGGAATAGGCCGGGGACCGCGCAGCCCAACAGAACGCTGGTCGACACACGGAGGGCTATACTTGACCGGTCGGTAAATGACATGCATAGGACGAGAACATAACAATGAACAACAGGACATACAGGGTTGTCTATGCGGAAGGCACAGTTCGCAAATGTGCAGTTCAATGAAAGGTCCGGCAGTTCTAAAAGTCCGAGGATGGCTTGCGCAAGTGGCCAATGAGCAAATGGTCTCAAGTTCTGTTGGGACGCGTGTCTGCTTGGACATGTAAATGAACAGCGACGAAGCTTGGAGTCCGTGTATGCCTTGAACCCAGCCACATGAGGCCAGGAGCTCCAGCCCCTACTAGCAGGATCCGAGCCACAGGAGTCAGTGCACCAGTGCCACAATGACATGCCCAAACGTGCTCTCAAGCCTTGGCGGTGGGTAGCGACAGTCTCACCTCAAGGTGGCCTGTGGACCGGGCATCCAACGGGGTAGTCTGCACAGCACCATGCCCTATTCGGCTGCCTGGCTCGTGCCCATCCACATCCACGCTTCGTCGGTTGCTCCAAGTGGCGCACCTCTTCTTGTCGTTTTTCGTGGGTCACTTGCACGACCAATCTTTTGCATGGCCATTCACCACAGAGGATAGACCCCTACACCCACCTCTGGGAAGAGTGAGGGGGCCAAACTTATGCAGTAGGCCAACAAATCCTCTAGATATTTTTCGTACAAGCCACAAAAAATTCACTTTAATAAAATGGGCGAACCCGATTACTGGATAATGTTAAACTGCACTGCTGGTATGGTGAATAAGCAAAAAGTATACAAACTTTAACAAGACCAAAACAATGCCTTTATTGGTTCCAAACAAATAACAAACATCCAACATTGGCAAAAAACCATAACAATAACAAGGAAACAGCGTGGTGACCTTAATCTATTTATAAGATACATAACACTACCATGATGGAATGCAAGAACTCTACTTAGACACTTGCACTAACCCTTTCCAAGAGCAGCGTGGTAATATAAAAATACGCCAGGTAAAGTACGCCAGGTACTGAGATAAATACAGCGTGTATAAAAATATGGATAAAGCCCATGCTAAACACAACTTACTTTGATGGTCAGCAGTAAGTTCCCTGGAGATACCTTGTTGAGTAACATTCCTGGAGCCATGGAGTAACATTCCTGGCCAACCCACATGAAATAGTACTGGGTACAGAACAACCATTTGGGGTTAGCCAGCAGAGTAGTATAGATGTGAAGCTACCTATAAGGTTTGGGTCTCACGAGTATATAGGTTAAAGAGTATTTGAAAAACTGCGAATTTTACGGTATTTTTGCGACTGGTATCAAGTGGGCGGTTTTTCATTTTATGTCCCACCTCGACAGAAGCACTGCAACTTCCAGATGTTAGATTCTACAGCAAACAACTGGCCTGGTAACTTTACACTCCTTCCTGTATTGCTACTTGCAGCATCCATGCTCACCTGGCCTTAAATTCTCTTTGAGACCAACCAATGTCCAGTACAGCCCAAACACACATATGCCCAATGTCAAGATAGGTAAATGAGTATTGCAACCACCTTCACGCAACGCTGAAGGATTTCCCAGAGCAAAAGCTCAGGCCTCCTTCCAAGGTTTCAACAGAGAATTAGGAACATGGAGGTCAAATGAAGTGCACGGCGGTTGTGTATTGCCTCAGACGAGCCAGCCATAAGCATTGCTACCATTGTGCAGCTGCAAAACCATTGACTATCTGGAAAGGGCATCTAAAATGACTGCCCCTCTTCTTTCAATCTGTATATTTTAACTTGAAGCTTTTTTATCATCTAGAAAGTCTTGTATGTTTTTTTTTAATTTAGCAAGTTTTAAATGCAGCACCAACGGACTGACCACCGCACCATGTGATGAGCTTATGACCAGCATGATTTACATGTAGTTGGTGCAGTTTGGAACGCAAAGCTTGAGGCTGTAGGCAGGCAGTGGCTCTCGCAAATTTAAGGTCAACTTTCAAGCCCAACATTTATTTTCAGTTAAGAGAGCACTGTTAATCTATGCTAGGCACATATGCTTTGCCTCAGATGTGTCCAAGGTTTCTATAGCATTAAACAATGTCACCATATAAACCTCTTCACTGCTGCTTGTAAGGCAATCTGTAGGCCTACAAACATGGCTCATTAGTAGGAAATAATGCTGGAAAAATGTTGGCTTATATGTATGTATGTATGTATGTATCTGCGTGCATGCGTGTGTGTGTGTGTGTGTGTGTGTGTGTGGTGTGTGTGTGTGTGGGTTGTGTGTGTGTGTGCGCGTGCGTGCGTGTGTGTGTGTGTGTGTATTCATTGATATTGGCAGTCAGGTTATCTGTAGACTTTTATGCTGTTGCACTGTATTGTGGGCACGAAATGGAAAACTATTGTGAGCACTCTGTGGCTACGGCTACTGATATACAGAGGAAGAAGGTAGATAAGGCGTATGAAAAGAGATTGAGGTAGACGATGAAGAGGACTTCATGTGCACTGATGTGCACGCTGAATTGTGTTGACAAACATTTTAGTGGTCCCAAAGGCCATTGTCTCATGCAATATACACAGCTAGTTTGGTTTGTTGGAACTACCTGTTGTGCTGGGGTGCTTTTCAAATAGTGCTATGCTTTCCGTTCATGCATGACACCTCAGGGAAGTGGCAGAGAGCTTTTGTTTTAAATTGCAACATTGCAATTTTGTGTGCTTGATCGTTTGCTATTTGATGGTAAAATTACAAATTTCTAAGAACATAAACTAAATTGCAGAAATTTTTTACCGTATTTATTCAAATCTAAGCCGATAGTTTTTTTGAAATACTGATATATCAAACTCCAGGGTCGACTTGGATTCGATGATTTTGAAACACGCGCCAATTTCCAAGTGAAATTGAGGGAAGTGGCGCGCAGCTAGCGCCACCCAGAAAAGAAAGTATTGTAGCCATTACTAGAGTATTTAGACATTACTAGACGAACCAGCAGCCACTTAAGGGCTGGGGGCGATGCTGACATTTTAAACTGTGTAGATAGTGGCCTGCGTGCGGTGTGAGGTTTGGTTTTGACAGCCCACTGGCACCAAACAAGTGGTGTCATTATAGTGCCGCTTTTAAAAAAAAAGTTGTTTTAGCCGCGGAGTTATCGTCGAATGTTCAAGCCGGGCGGGATTCGGCGTGGATGAAAAAAATGTCCGTCGTTGGAGGACGCAACGGGAGAGAATATTTGCGTGCGCCGCAACGAGGATGGCATTCACAAGACCACGAGAAGGTCGTCACCACGAAACAGAGATGGCATTGGCTGACTTCATTCGGACACAGCGAGCAGCTGCCCTTCCAGTAACGACGGAAGTGCTCCAGGCAAAAGCAAGGGAGCTTTCAAGGGAACGAGGCTTATCGCGGGCACACTTCAAAGCCAGTCGGGGCTGGCTTTGAATCAAATGCACTTGATGGTACTGAGGACAGCGCACTGTTTGAAGATGACAGTGATAAAGAAAGCGACGAGGCTAGCAGCGATGATGACTCAGAATGAGCACCGCATCTTCATGTTCAATAAACGTGTTTTCTTTTTGTGAACGCTGACCTCGCCTTTTTGTTCGGCCTTCGAGGTAAGTTTTTTTCTTTTTTCGAGGCTTCGGACTTTCGGGGGTCGGCTTAGAATCGGGGCCGGCCTAGATTCGAATAAATACGGTAAAAGCAATTGCCACTTCAAGTTACCACTACAATCGAGACAGTCCACCGCTTCTATGTGTTTGTTGAGTTAAGAGCACCTGCACTGTTTGCACAAGCATCTTAAAGGAGCCATGAAGAGAAAACACAAGTTTGGTTCATTCAAAAGATTGTCTCGTTAGAATCATACTGACACCACTTTTAACGTAAACTTCGCTCAAATAAGCTACATAATTAGGAAAACGGGAATGGTCATGCGACCCACCAGCTCATTTCCCGCAACAGAACCTATGATGTCAACATGAGCTAAGCTCTGCGATTGGAGGAGGCTGGCAGAAGCAGACGCAAATTAGGTAGAGCTTACAAACTAGACGAACGAGCGATTTGCGCTTAAATTTAGGGCACATTCTTTACAAAGCAATAAGAATGATGGGACAAACAGTGGAAGTTACGAAAGCACATGTAAACATAGAAGTACTGATGCGTTCTGCTGTTCGTACTGCGCACAGGCATGCTTGGTTTAGCTGCACAGCACTACGGGGCTTGGGGTTGTCTCAGACGACACTGGCCGATTGACGCAAGCAACGGTGTCTTACGTGACCCCATTTGTCAAGCGAGCACTGTTCCAGGGAACGAATATTTTCTCCCAGAACAAAAACAAGCCAGGTTTAAATGCGGGCAAAAACAAACCAAACGCTTGCCCCGGTATGGTGGCGCCATCTAGGTTACGGAACGTAAAGAAACGCGGGAACAAACCAACACCGCTGTACAGGGTGGAGACAACCTTTGAACGGTCCCGTGCCGCCGCAATTGGGCCAACGGGCTCAACGCGTTATTCTTTTCGTTTCCCACGAGACCTAGCAACGCGAAACAGACAATATGATTCAAACTTCTTCAGTAAACCGCGTTGAGGCGATAATTTTAGCGCGGTTTTGACACAATGACTTGCTTCGGCGGCGATCGAGCAACTGAAAATGGCGGCGCCAGCGTGTACGTGTCTCTACCCTGTACGGCGGATGCGTGAATGAAGGTACTCTAGGCTGCAGGGCGTTCGGTTCCTGTGATGTCATTTGGGACCACGAAAACGCACGATTGAGCGGGAAAATCAAAATTTTAACCTAAATTGTTTAATTTCTCAGTGAATAAAGCACCGTTTGTATCTAGACAAGCGCTGGGGGCACTATAAAACACGAAATCTTTCGAATAAAACCAACTTGCATTTTCTCTTCATGGCTCCTTTAATGCAAAAGCATTAAATGGTGGCTATTGATCATGGAAGCCGGCATTGGTGACGTGACTGCACCAGGTTCCATAGTGGACGCATTGCATCCACTATGCATCCACACACATAAAGGGGACTGCGCTGCAAGGCAACGGCTGGGTGCATGCAGAGTCATGGAGAAAATGGACAGCGCATTAAGCATGCAGCGTCACAGGCCACAGCGAGCTAGGTCCCTCTGAATAGCAGCAGAATTCTCAGCAATATCGTCCGAATGATTTCGGTCCACAGCCAACATGCTAGCATTAAAACTCTAAAAAAAATAACCCGCACCAATTTAATCGAAAAACTTGAAAACATAGCCTGAAGCAAAGCTACAAAGCACTGCTCCCAAGTGAAAAACTTGTGAAATAACTCAGGTGTATTCAATTGAACACCAATGCTTTTAAGTTCACACTTCATAGGACATGCTTTAAGCATACTCGGATATCTTGGCCAGAAGCCACATTTCAGCACATCTTATATGCAGCATGGTAAGCTGAAAAATTTTCAGAGACAACTTCCATCTGCTCTGAACCCAAATATACACCATTTTCCATAAGCAGCCGGTAAAGGAGGAAAATACTCTCAAACCAGTTCTCTCGGCGGCCGACCAGCGTTGCCGGTGCGCGCTGGGCTGTTAACATCGCTCGGCGCTGTGTGCTACGCTGCGTAGTTCAGTAGTATTTCGCACCGCGTTCTTAGTTTTTGCGGAACTTTCAACTGTTTTAGCCAATGCTGCGATGCCGTTCAAGGCGCAAACGTCGCTTGGTCAGCACTGTCGCGGTGGTGGGTTATTGCAACAACCAGAGAAAGCGAGAAACAGTCGCTGACAGCACGCATGTGCACGACACTGCCTGGAGAAAATGCAGTGTGGTCGCGGCGTGTTTTTGCTGCATGGCTTCCCAACGCACACCGAGTTGAGGTATCGGTGGATTCCGTTGATAAATCGCAACGACTTTGTACCAACGACCAACTCCAGGGTTTGTTGGGTCGCACTTGGACGGCAAGCAGACGGAGCAAAATTCATTTATCACACGCAAAGCTGCGACAGAGAACGGAACCCCCTGAAATGTTAGAAGCAACTTTATCCTTTACAATACAGCATTGATTGGTTGGTTTATTGATTGATTCATTCATTATGGTGTTTAACGCCCCGACGCTTCATGGGTGATGAGGCGCGCCGTAGTGGAGGGCTGCGGGTTAATTTTGACCACTTGGGGATCTTTCACGAGCGCCGATACAATACAACATTACAATAACTTCTGGTTCCTTGTAGTCAATTTAAAATACCATATATTGTTTGGTCATTACAGCCGATTGGCATTAAACAATCCCCTTTTCATCTAATCTAACCTTTAAAATCACGGCGTTTTGTTTACTTTTTTCAGGCCAACTCATTACACTGCCAAACGATATGAAAGGATGACTTTCTCCATCGCACACTCGATAGCAGGATAAGCAGGCAGCCAAATGTGGAAACGCAGCTCGAGATACGCGTGAACGCTGCATTTGGAAAATAGCTCAACCTGTTCACAACGCGGTCAAAGGAAAAGCTTGTAATCCTTTTGCGTTGCCACGGAATCTAAAGTATTACAATTACAAAACAGTTACTGCTGGTCGCGTAAAGCATTTGTGGTGCAAGCAGCGGTTTCACAAAGGTGGGCTCCGAGCGACAGGCCACATGCGCTGCGCAGAGTTAGGTCAATCATGATCACGATCATGATCAACCAATATTAACTCTCCCGAATGTCAACCCTTTTGCTCAACCTTCGAATAGTAATTTTTGACTGGTTGTGCGGCCGTGTTATTTTTCCGCCCAGGTAATTTCGTTTCGTCAGTAACCGTCATAAGTCTAGTTAAGAAAGGTTATATTGCATTGCAATGTCAACAGCGTAGCAATCGCCTCGTCGAAAGTCCATCGCGAGCACGGATCACCGTGACCCACACATGTGCGCGCTCCGCATTCGACGTCCGCGCTTCCGTAAACATGACTAATCGGTGAACATAACAAGCACGGTGGCATTGAGAACACGTATTTACTCTCCGATATCGATTTCTATGTCAGTCGGTGCCATACCGGTACGTGTGCATCGCGGAACTGCGGGGCACCACCGGCACCACCACCACACTGCTTCTGCTGCTCGCAACAGCCGGGGTCGGAATTTCCCGCTCTGACAGTAAATTAGGACCTAAAATCCGTCCGCAGATGATGAAAACAAAACAGAACACACACACACAAGCACTGCAACCGCTAACTTAACGCCAAACCACTACGGTTCACTCGGTAACGCACGAATACCGAGCAGACGCACGCCAAGAACGGCGCACTTAACAGCCCAGCGCGGAGGTTTCGGCGGTCGCTTCATAGACGGCGCTAGCGTCTGGTCAGAAAAAGCAAATGGCGGCGCCCACCTCTAGCAAGGAAAATGGTGTATAGGATAGGGTTGTAGTAGCTTGGAAGAGTGTGACTAGGAGTGGTTGCACTGCAAACTAGGAGTGTTACGGTAAACATGGCTTGACGGTAGCGTGAAAACCATTGTCGTGACCTTGAGCAGAAAAGTTGTGCCTTTTACAACAACCTTCAGTTTAAAGGAATACGAAAGGCTTAGTTGGCACCCTACTATAGCATACCTAGCAGAAACAGAAAGAAAAAAAAAGCACAAGCTGGATGAAGTGCTCATGTCAAATTAGTCTGGTGTGACTCCTTCAGCTCTCCAGCAAGCTGCTTCTAATGAAAGACAAAGTTCAGAATTCAAGGCCTCCTCTTCTTCACTCCCAAGGTGATGTCCTCAGCAAGCAACAAGCCAAATGTTCTCATCATCTTCAATGGCACCTACGGAAAACAGAGAGTAGCACGCACCAAGGTCAGCATTCCAAAGGAGATTGTGAGAATCGTCTCATCATTTCTACAACTCAAGTATATCCACATCTGTGGAAAAACTTCCTTCACGCTGGCCTGATAGTGTTGGTCTAAACGTGTTGGCATTTTTGTCAGCATTGTGCATCTGAAACAGCCTTAACACAGAAGTTTCCAAGCCAGTTGCATCATGATTAAGCTACAAGGGAACAGAACCGCATAAGGAAGAAGACGATTGAAAGACAAAACTGCAGTCAGCCATGAAAACATTTGTTCGCACAGGTCACAAGAAAACCATCCACAAGAACTAAAACAAATCGGAATTGTACGGTTTACCACCTGTGCTGCCTTTCTAGGTTCGGTTAATTAGGCAACCCTACTCTCCCACATGCATACCGTCCCTTCACATATCATCGTCAACTTGGAAGTCATTCTCTCCACCACCTTGGCCGCTTCCACAGCCACAACAATGTTAAGGATAATACAGTGCACAAATAATATGATGACAGCATTGAGAAGTCGTTTTTAGTACAGCTTAGCACAAATTGGAGCAAACAATAAATTAGGCCTGAAACTTCCTGTAAGGGTACTTTCCAGGGCTGGGCAGAGACACTTTAAAATGTATTGTGGAATACAATTATCGTGATACATGCGTTGGGTGCCTAAAATACAGATACTAAGATACATTTAAGTTTGACATAATGGGATATTTCGGAGATACTTTTGCAGGCACAGAAAAAAAGTATTCCGGAATACAGAGAAAAGATAGAGATATAAATAGTGAAATGCTTTTTTCTATGTTGGCGGCCTCATGCTCTAAAATACATTTTTATGGAGCGTTACAAATTTCAAAACCAACACATGCACGAAATTGGATCACTAATGCAATTAGATCTTGAAGAGAATTAATTAACTTCACTAACCACACAAGAAAACAACATTAGTTGCACTTAAGCAAAAGCAGCTTTTCAAAAGAACTGTCCTCTAGACGATGTCGATTTGATCTGAGCGCACGGCTCGCAAATGAGAAAAGTCTCTCTACTGCAACAGCTGAGCGCAGGTTTGTGTTACAAAGAACAAACATCGCCTTGGTGGCTGGAAAGCCCTGCAGCATGGAGAAATCTCTCCTCGAGTCGTTGATGTATGGACAGACTTCCACTTGAACATGCATCTGCTCTGACTGTCCTGATGTTGAAAGTATTCATCTTCAAAGTCGTAGAAGCCGCGGTTCATCCTAGCTGATGACAGCTCATCTCACACTGGTCCTAAACCAAAAAAGTTTATTTTTACAGTTATGATGGGGAAAACTGGGGGACTTATGCAGTTCTTCATTCTGATTGTAAATATAAAGTTTGTTTTTGTGTAAAACTACTTCATTCAAACATATTCGGATTTCTATATTTGATTTTTTGACAGCTTTTGTAAACAACTGCTCTAGGGATGCAGCTGAACAAGGTACCAGTGAACTGTGCACAAATCAAGGAGTGCAATAAGAGTAAAATTATCATTCTCTCTCATCTGTAGCAGAAGTTATGACCGCTCGAAGTTTGGGTCTGGAACGTGGGAACTAGAAAAACCGGTTCTGCCTTCCAGGCTCAAACTTCAAATGGTTAAACGTCTACTACAGACCAGACAGATTGATAATTTTAGTCTCATTGCACTCTTTGATTTGTGCCCAGTTCACTGGTACCTTGTTCAGCTGTATCCCTCCTGCAGTCCTTTTACAAAAGCTGTCAGAAAATAAAATATAAAAATCAAAATAAATTTGAATATAGTCTTCTTGTGCAAAAACAAATTTTATAACTACATTCAGAATGAAAAACTACATACGTCCCCCAATTTTTATCGTCACAACTGTAAAAATAAACTTTTCGCCTCCGTTGCCAGTGTTGCAGAATTGCTAGTGTTGTCAAAATGCAGGCCCGCTGCATTTTAAAGAGTGGGTGCAAGTATGGTGCAATTACTACCTCTTCATTTCCCATTCTTAAGAGCACAGAAAACCGCTTCCGCAAACCCAAGAGGCAGCTGTCTAGCATGGCTGATCTGTGCCGTACCTTGCCTTTCATCGCGATGAGCTTCTTTTCTACCATGCCCGACCGACGTGCATCCCATCGCGCTTCAGTGTAGCCGAATCCCTCGCTTTTTTTTTGTGCGACCGCCCGAACCAAGAAGAGCTAGAATACACACATGTGCCTTGTGATGGCAGTTATCTCTACCCGGCTGCCTTATCGGCACCGAGTCCAGCATTTCAAGCTAAGACTTCCGTCCACAGAAAGAAGTCAGGAGATGTAAAACTGAGAGAGGGTATAGGAAAGCAGGCGGTATGGCCCCAACCAAACCAAAAAAAACATGCCCCGCTTTGTCAAACGACGACGCTGGTTGAATGCGAAGCTTTTTAGTGATGGATTATTTAGTTTTCGTTCAAGTTTTCCAAACCGCTTCGACCATGTCGAAATTGAGCAATCAGATAGACGCCAGCCTTATAACACAAGAGACCCAAGGTTTAATTCCGGCCACGGGAAGTGTTTTTTTTTACTTCGGCATTTTCCTGTTACAGACGCCATCAGTGAGAACACTCTAGCTTCGCTTTAAAAAAAGGCGGATGTCTACTGTGCCACAAGAATAAAAGTAACACGATACTCATACGTGCCAGAGTATCGCGATATATTAGATACACTGTAAAAGTATTTCACTACTGAGATAGAAATACATCTCTCAAATGTATTTCGATACTGAAACACAGATACTCAGAAGTGTCTCTGAGATACTATTGCGATATCCTAGTATCGCGATACTGCCCAGCCCTGGGACTGTCTCATAATGCACACCACTCTTTGTAGGTTTCTGTAGGGCCCTCATGGCACAATTTGCCCGCCAGCGCATTTGCTTGCGTTCCAAGGCGTCATCTTCTGTAATGGTGCGGCATTTCTATTATACCAAGCATGAACAATTTGTGTGCACTGAAACCCAAGGGCACAATTAGCTCCCCCCTTTCGGGTGCCCCCTTTTCTGGTCTATTTTTGTAACAACCAATCAATGAGTATCTATTATTAAATGAACAGTGCTTGGTTATGTGCTTGTATTTTCCATTAAATGTGCCCAAAGCTGCCTGTGCCCTGTGCACGAAGCAATGTTGACATGCATCAGTTTTGCCACCAGGGTTGGTAGAGCAGTAGTTCGGAAAGGTTTTGCCTTTATGTATATGCTTCATCTTGGTGCTTGCAATTATGAAGGAAGTGTTCTATTAATGCCTCTACATTTATGCAAGCATTAATGTTCTGGTACCGGCATGCACATCGATAGCTCACAGCACAGAAAAAAGGAGAAATGCACAGGGGCAGGGAGCCAAAATTTCGGTCAATCGCCTGAAACCCTGAAAGTGGTTCTGTACCTTATAGGTCAATTTCAGCGGCGGGAACAGTCAATTGCCATGCCTAATTGCATGAAACACGTCTGATGCTCTGCAGCTCTGCCAAAACGGAAAATTTCTCACAACATGCACTGAGCTTCAGCACGTGTGTTTATGCACACATGAAGAGGTGAGAAAGTGTGAGAAGGTGCACCAGCTTTTTCGTAGCCGAGCACCATCACTCTACCTGTGTGCCCTCCGTCCGCACGAATTCGAAATTGCGCACGGCGTGCACCAAGCAGAGCTTGACGACTTGCAGGGCGAACCTCATCCCAATACAGTTCCTGGGGCCGGCACCAAATGGCAGGTAGGAGTATGGCTTTATTGAGCCCACATTTTCGTCGCTGAACCTGCGTCGTTTAACACGAAAGGTAACTTTGTAGCGCAAAAGCACTATTGGCCTGCTATAGAAAATTGTTCGATCAGATAAGCCTCCTGTATTTACCAGTTTATAACTTGCCTCCACAAAGGGTAATGTGCAGCGGAGGGAAGGAGGCGACATGGGTATGTAATGGCGCAATGTTAGGCCCAACGTAATACTTTGAGGTCTAACATGGTCAACTGATACTCGCAGCTTGACGTACAATGAGCATTATGTTGTTTGGCTAATCGTCAGGCTCAACTTGAAGGTTATATAATGTACAGGTGCCATCACAAGAAATTGGAACAAGGATTTGTGAATATTGCAAAATTTTTGCCTTACTGGCTTTATGACAGCCATTACCGGTTTGCAGGAAGCTTTTTCTATTAGGAAGGACTCCTTTAAATGAACAGCAATGCAGCGAAGCAGTTTCCGGAGGAAGGAATTCCTATAAATTTGCGAGACCGTGTTGCAATTACGTTTGATGGCACCTGTACATATGCATTAGGCATAATGTACCTCCAGGTCGTGAGTCATTGGAAAAAGCACTCACTGTTTGTAAAGCTACCAGTGCTGGTTGATGTCGTAAGACCTCAAAGCTAAATGTTAGGCCTAAGCACTGGCACACATCTGTCAGTTGTTGCTGTTAGTCTAGCGAAGGGATACATATCCACTGAGTAACACATTCCCACTGTGGTGCATTGGAGAATTTTTCATGCTACAGAATGCGTTACCCATCTAAAATTTACGATAGCCCAACTAACAACTTCTCAACCACCTGTACAGCTTGAAAGTAAAGCCCTGTAGTCGAGCACCTACCGAGTAAAACGCACCATACCACCGTAGTCATTTTTCCCGCTTTGAACTCGATGGGACCCAGTTTGATACCCAGCACTGACTGCTTAGGTGTTATTTTTACCATCCAGTGTGGTGACATCTGTTCCATGCACACAGTGAAGGCACACCTTGCCTGTGGTGAGCAGTGCTGGTCAAACATGATGCAACTGCCAGAGAACAACAGCGTCTCCGCAGAAAAACTAGGGAAGGTCGATTTCTCAATTCGTCATGAGCAATGTATGTAAAAATAAAAGTGGCAAGTTCCACAGCCCAGGCTAACATCGTGGTTGGCGTTCTGCTTAAAGGGCCAATGAAATCAACATACAAGTTGCTCTAGATCAATAGATTAGCTCACCGAGACGTACACGAATATACCAGACCTATGATGTGTAGTTTCATTTCCGAAAAAAATAAAATGTGAGTTAACTTTGAAAATCAAACCAGTGAGAATCTGAAGACAGCTGCTGCTGCCATTGCACGCTATACTGCGCAACATCTTCTCTAGCTCCTGCTGAATGGTGCTACTTGTCCACACTGGGGGCGGCGGTACCGCCCTTCGAGCTTGAAGGACGAGCGCACTGCGAGCTACGCACGATTCGCGAGTGGTTTGGCGCCAACAATCGCAGTACCTCAAAAGGACAATATGTTTTTCTTCAAGACCAAGTGCTGCATCAAGAACATGCTTAATGCTACTCCACACTTTCCGAAAGTTGCGAAACATGTTTGGCGCCAGTCGGACAAGTCCGGTCAGGTCGAAGGAACATTTTGCTTAGTGGTCCGGAGCTGCAAAGGATGTGGGAGTTTGGGCAAGCATGACTGATTTGACTGAAACTGACCAAACCACTCGTAGGTGGTAGAGTATTCGGTTGCTCCCATACCACTATACATCACCACTGCCTCGCTTGCTTCCGGTTCACCGTGACGCACACAGTGGCTGCACTAACTGTTTTCGCCACGTTTGATCAGTGTCTGATTAGCGATTTCTCAGCAACTAAGGCATCTTTCAGCACCAAATCAGCGCAAAAATGGCTATGGGAAGGTCACGCTCTCATTTGAAACCAACTTGCTGGTTGCCTTCAGTGTACCTTCAAAGACAAAATACATATTTGAGACATTCGAAAAATTTCCTCGTTTGAATAACACTGATATCACTTATAACGTAAGCTTGACTTGTATAAGTAACATAATGAGGAAAGCAGAGGATAGGCAGGCAACCCACCAGCTACTTTCCAACACTAGAGTAATGACGCATTATGGCCTGTGGGAGCAATTGGCTGAGGCTGAAAAAAATTAAACGCAAATTAAACAGATACTAAATTTTCGAAATGAGCTATTTGGGCTTAAAATTTCAGGCATATTCTTTTCATAGCAAAAAGAATAATGAGGTAAACAATACAAGTTCTGAATGAACGCACAAATATATTTGAACCACATACGAAACTACGCCAGCTGACGCTTCGAAACACTTCCGTCGTACAGACAATTTCGGGCGGGATGGGTACACCTGACACGACGCCAGCCAACCTGCATGAACGACACTGCCACCTACGTGATCCTGTCTGTTGAGTCATACCCAATGTTTCACGAAATGATTATACTACATATTAAATGTAGCAAAATATGGCAGGTACAAGTAAGGTCAGAAGCAAAGTGAGTGCAAACAGTGGTCCTTGAGTGGTATCGCTTTGCAATCTAGGAAGGCCGCCTGTCACCAAGTGGTTTTTGGAATTGCGATCTAGCAGTTTTCCGGTTCCTGTTGGACTACACCGTTTGGAGACAGTGTGGATTTAACATCCTAACTTTCCGTTCTAGTTACCTCCTTCGCATATGTCACTGCTGATGTCATAAATCATGCAATGCAGTGAGAGAATCGAAATTTCAGCTTTAATAGCTAAATTTCAATAAAGAATAGCTTGCTGCCGGACAAGTACTGAGGGTATTATAAAACACCCAATATCTTAAATAAAGCAGAGTTGTATGTTGGCTTGTTTACTGCGATCTAGATGATTTCATTTCACAGTTACCTTTCAGGATCAAACTTCTTTGGGTCTGGAAAGTTGTCCGGGTCATGATGCATGGCATAAACAGGGATGGTCACGACGGTGCCTTTCCGCAGCCGTAGTCCAGACTCTCCAAGGACGCAGTCTTCGCATGCTGTTCTCTCAACCCTTATTGGAAACCGTGATGGGAAAAATGGCACAGTTTTCGTAGAGACGTCAACATGCCCCATCTGTTTCCCTGCAACTAATCTGTCGAACATGCTGTACAGAAAAAATAACAGCTGGGGCTGATGAGATATACTTGTTAACCTG
The DNA here is from genome assembly GCA_013339765.2 of Haemaphysalis longicornis. NCBI lineage: Eukaryota > Metazoa > Arthropoda > Arachnida > Ixodida > Ixodidae > Haemaphysalis > Haemaphysalis longicornis. Next base: position 306,274,624 of record CM023449.1, on the reverse strand, counting down.
GCTAATTGCTAACATCTGAAAGCCCATCAGTGTACCTACTCAGAGCGAAACTTCTAACATACTGGTAAACTAAGAGGAAAAAGCAGAACAGCAGAAGCATATGTGGGGTAAATAGTGTCGTACTGCCACAGGGGGCAAATAGTGAGAAGGTTCCACAACCAAAAACAATTTCTGTTCTAGGAATTTACAGTCGAGGAAAAAGTCTACAAAAAATTATAGATTATTCTCGGATTTCATGGGCCTTAAAACAGCCTGTTTTAACGTGTATGTGAAAACCTTGCAGTGCCACGCAGCTTGACTAAAAGGCACAGACAGTAAGCAGAGAACACCATCTATTTTTGGCTGTTTTTGATATGCTCATACAATCAAGAGCTGCCACTGTTACAGTGGCATCACTCACGGAATGTTCACCGATTGTTACAGTGCATTCATATGTTTTAGTGCACACTGGACTTACCGTATGGCTGGAGGGTAGAGCCTCAGGCTTTCTGATATGACGCAATTCAGGTACTTCAACTTAGAAACAGCGTCGATACTTGGCTCTTCACCCTAAAAAGATAAAAGCAAAGCAACTGCCTTACTGTACGGCATTTACTGATGTGAATGTGTGGCAAAATGTGTATCAACAACTTTGAAAAATTCTGAAACTTAATGCACTACCCTGCAAGCACAACCAATGTTTCAGCTATTTTTTTTCACATTTCTCTATTAATGGGGGGACACTGGTCTTTGACAGCCAAAAATTTACGGAAAAGTCAATTTTCTGCATTAATTCTGCATTCATTCACGTCTGACAACACGCTTGAGCAGTCAATGTACCTGGACTACATTGCAGCTATGTCTTAAAAGCATTTACAACACTAGTACTCCCCCCCCCCCCCCCAACTTCCCAAAAAAAACACCATTTTTTGCCTGCTTTCTAACCATTGGGCCTGGTTTTCTCAGAACCAATCTTTTTTTTTGCATGAGGCCTACTGTTGGTAACAATACCTTGGAATATACTAAACAGGTTTGCATAACTCTTGCTGCATTTGATGGCCTATGAACTGAATAGTACAATCAAACCACACGTCTGCTGGCGCAAAATTTTGTTTAGTTCAAACTATTTTACTAAAATATTAGCATTTTGCTGACCTGATATTTGATTATTGCAGGGACATTGAAGGTAACCAACAAGTTGGTTTCAAACAAAAATCTGACCTTCCAATAGCCATTTTAGCACTGATTTGGTGCCAAAAGATGCCTTAATTGCTCAGACATCCCTAATCAAACGCTCATCAAACGTGATGCAAACAGCTTACGTCATGACAAGCCGGAAGCAAGCGAGGCAGCAGTGATATATACCGGTATAGAAGCAACTGAATACAACGCTACCATGAATTGATCGGTTTGGTCAGTTTCAGTCAAATCAGTCGTGCTTGCCCGAACTCCCACATCCTTTGCAGCTCCAGACCACTAAGCAAAATGTACAGTCCTTGACAAATTTTCTCGGCCAAGACTAAAGTGCACAGGCCGCAACGAATTCAATGTGCAAGCTTATGCCTCGAGCGAGGCTACGACGTTTTATGCTGGATAGCTAGAGAAAACACCTTTCTTTCTTGCTGTCATAAATAATTTTGTCTAAGTTAAAGGTTAAGCTTATTCTTTAAATTCTGTGTG